>VWYN01010181.1:145294-167337 GCA_013400075.1 Hippolais icterina
TATTATATATATATTTACATACAATTCCCAGTAAAATGCACATAAAAATACTCTTAAAAATTCAGCTTAGAAAATGAACACAAAAAAGTCCCAGGAAGCAAATTTCACGTATATCAAGCTACTTTGCATCAGTTGCACACAAAACTATATTCTTAACCTGAAATAAATGTGCACTTACTTCCTCCTCTACTTCGCATTTAATGCAAAGGTGTGAACAAGTACTCAGTTATGTAAATAATTACTAAGTTGTAAATTCAAATACTATAAAGGAAGCTAGAGCTCTGAACAAGAGAACAGCATTGCCACAAAATAATCAGTGAACACCTCATTGAAAGCACAGCACTACATTAAAAGCTTTGTTATACTCCTCTCTTTTAAAGCAGAATTAGGCATTCAGCTTACACATACCCATCCATATATCCCAGTACAGCAGTGACCAGTAACATTTACACAAAGTTTTTCAGAAAAAGGCTGCCACACCAGCTTTCATCAGTCAGAAGCACACAGCTGTCCTTCCCACAATATAAAGCATCAAAGAGAAACTCTCAAAAATCCTGAACTTCTAGCAACCCAGCAAACCAGCAATGCAGCACCCTCTGTATTTTCTACATTCATCTGTATCAATTCCACTACAAAAAAAAAATTGTGCAGCAAAATTCTGAGAAGTCTAAGCCTACCCATTCTGTTTTCAATCATACATTTAAAGTCCCTTTAGGAGTTACTCACTGAGCTCCCCTTGGTAGTTCCATAACAAAGGATAAGTTTTCTGTAGTTGTAGATCCGAACTTCTGAAAAAATGTTTAAGTGGTTGGGGATGTCTGTGAAGAGAGGAGGGAAGAGAGTTAAGAGTAAGAAAATCAGAGTCATCTGTAAGCCCACCATTTTGACAAAAAGGAGGTGATTTCTGTACCTGGTAAGGATCGTGCAAACTCCAGGACACACTCGTACAGCCGAGCAATACTGCTCCAGTCATTGAGGAACATCTCGACCACCTTGCGACCTCCAACTGGTTCAGACAACTGGTTTTCATATGTCAGGTAAACATGACGGGTTGGTCCTGCAGTGTGAGGAGATGGGAAATTCTGATCAACCCAGTGGTTCCTGAGCCATGGCTTACACACTGTGAGTGAACTGTGGCAAGTGACCAGGAATCACATTGAAAGAACAAAAATGCATCAACTCAGCAGTCAGAATTTTGATTAAGGTACACTGCGCTTTATTAGGAATCTTTGAGGAGCAGACAGCTGTCCACTTACACCAAGACATTAAAACTACTGGAACAGACAGTGTAAATTACAAAGAAACAAAATTTAGCAGTTTTCCTCAATGAAACTTACCTTGCTCCCTGGATGAAGTGCTGTTCAGCGGGCAGTTTGCAAACACCAGCTCGGCCACCCATGTGCGATTATTTCTACCTTGTAGTCGGAAAGTGCAATCAAGAAGAGATCGGTCCAGAGCCTTCTGCGTTTCCTCGTTTACACCTTTACAGGGAGGAATTCTATATGTGGCAAAAACAAAATCTCCATTAGACACAGTACAGTTCCACAAGCAACAATGGTGCCTTCTAATGTTTCCTGAAGGACTCCCAAGTCTGGACACAAAAGAATGAACAAATCAACAGCAGAGGCAGCTGGACTGCTCAGTGAGATAACCTGTTCCTCTTCAAGGACTGTAATAACTGTGTCACAAAAGCACTCTGAGCTAAGATCACTTTTTGTATGAATTCAACACCTGAAAATTACAGACTGTTAAAGGATCTGCTGAATTGTCCTTACCTCCTGGTGAACTATGAGCTCACTAATATAAAGGTCTTATATAGAGGAATAAGCCAAAAAAGATTAAAATAACTAAGTTCTGTGGCAATCTGGATTCATTTGCCTTCTAGAACAAGCTTGCTCTATATGCAATGAACAACCTGGCAGTTCCCTTAGTACTCACTAATTTATTCGTATCCCAATGTGTGAATTGAGCTCAGGGGACAGACTAAATAAAGCTTTAAAAGTCTTTTCCAAATTCCTTCAGGATCTAGCCAGAAATCTCATGTTCCACCCTTAACTTCAGCTCACAGGTTCTCTGCTCATACACAAAGTTAAAAGGTATGGCCTGGTGCATTTAGAGACTGGTGCCTTTATGCCACCATATATTTCTGCAGCAGAAAAAGAATTACAAAGGTTTTACTCTTGGAGGTGTCTTCAGGGTTTGTGGTTTTTTGCTTTAAACCTCCTTTGCTGCAGGTCCAGTTAGTGGCTGGCATTCCTCAGGGTTAGCACAGAGGCAGATACTATGGGCCTCCTATTAAGAATTTCAATATAATTATTTCAGCAGCCTATGTGATACAGAAGAATAGTAAATTTGCAGATGATGACCAACTGAAGGGAGCACTTAACATGCTGGAGGCCAGGGCTACCCTTCAGAGAGATCACAGATGGCTGGAGGAACAAGTTAACAGGAACCTTAGGAAGTTCCATGAAAACAAATGCAAAGTCCTGCACTTGGACCTAAATAACCTATTAAATTACTGTATGATTCTCAGATATTTCTTCTACAACCTCTTTACCATGCAATTGTCTTTTCTGGGATTCCTGGCATTTTCCTCTGCAGTTTCACATAATTGTCAAATAACATATGGAGTATGTAGGCCTCTGATCTATCTAGAATTGCATGTTCATGAATCATCACCACATCTTCCTTAGCACTGCCTGGATTTAAGGATTGAGGACTGTCAAACTGTTTTCAGAGCCCCTCAGTTTAGGCTAATGAAGGAAAAAACCTGTAGTTGGCTCTTAGTCTACTCTAATTTTCCCCTTCCTCTGGCACTGCTTCACATGCAAGTGTAAGATACACAGTATTAACACTCTTCCAAAAAAAAAAAAAAAGGAAAAATAATCCCCCAACAAAATCCTGCCCCTGTCCCTGTTCTTATTGTTACTCTCCAAACAAGCCTTTTTTTTCTCTCAAGTGTACGTACAGTAACAAAATGAAACACAGAGAATATCCTCTTACTTTAATAAACGTATTGCATGGCTGAAGCCATCTCCTTCTACTTGTACTCCCTGGTGAGGAATGTCCATATTGGATAACTAGGAGTTAAGAACAAGAAAAACGTTATTCCAAGCAAAAAGTCAAGCAAAAAAACTTGTAACATTTTCAAGGATTTTTTTATTTCCCCCTGAGGGTGACAGATGTTTCACATCCTCAAGCACTGGAAAGCCAAAAAATGATCTGTGCAAATCTGGTATAAAGTTGTCTCCCCACCCTTCCCACAAGTGCATCTTTCATCCTCATTTTCCCTTTTCCCTCAACTTTTCAAGCTTTTTGCAGTGCTTTGTACTAAGAGAAGTAGCTCTAACAAGACTAGAGCAACACACTGCAGAAGACTGAGTCACCCTGGCTCAGCTGGCGGGGGAACTCCAGAGTGAGCACATGACCACAAATTTGCCAAATAGACACATCTAGACACCAGAATCAGGAGCAGGGGAGGGGAAGAAGGAAACAAAGTATTTTTTAATACCTACCTCTATCCGAAGCCCTATAAAGGGCATATTTGTATCACACATGGCTACAATATGAGCTAGCACTTTATTGAAGGCACACATTTCTCCCGACCGTTTTGGTTTCTTGGGTTCTATGGAACATGGATCTCCAGATAACTAGAATTAAAATAAAGACAAATGTACTTGCATATTTGGAGCAAACACTTTGAAGAGATGTCAGAGAATAACCTCATTCATCTAAGTGTTAAATGAATCACACCCTGAGCACACACACCTGAAAGGATCCACTTCAGGCCTGAAGCAATTCAGTTAAAGTCTGTCCTTAAACCAGCACTTGTAGATCACTAAGGCACATCAGCCCAACCCCAAGAAGTAACTCTTATCAGCCCCTGCAAGTCCTTCAAAATCTACACGTGGCCCAAAGTGTATGACACAGACACCAGCACTCTGCATGTACAACATACACACACTCCTCTGCACAGAGCTCTGCCCTGCTCCAAGAACAGCAGAGAAGGCCTGGCATGAATTGAAGGACAACTGACACAAAACTGTTTCCCAGCATCTCCCTAGGGAAGCAGTCCAGAGAACCACTATAAGTAAGATGTGAGCCACACAAACACTGGAAACATGGCTACTAAAGCTGGAATTGATGCTCAGAACCTGTTGAGCTTTCATGCACTGTAACCACCCCAATGGCTTTTGGATCACGTACCTTGCGCTTGACACCACTTTTCATTTGTTTGCCACTTTTTGTGTCCAGTACCAACTCTTCAATGTTTGGTTTGAACTGCTGTAGTAAAAGTGCAGTGGCAGGGCTGTCATCTCCTTCAGCATAGCTCACAGACAGAAAATGGTACTTGTACTCTAGTTCTGTGGGGTTGCCAGGAACATCAAACATTTCTACAACCTATATTTAAACAAAACAAATTGAGAATACTCTCAAGCTAAGAGCAAAACTAATTCAGTTCTTATCCTTTCCTTTTCAAAGAACAGACATTAGGTTTTCTCCATGTGTTAATACTGTGGCTAGGAAAGGTCTCCAAGAACAGAAGACCAAACCTTTCAGGAAACACAGAGAATAGGAAGGTTGCTGAGTAATAAATCTGTATGTGCCTTCTTCTGTATGATCCTGAGTGCTTAACAAACCCACAGAAGGGAGGAAGAGGAGAGAATCAAGCATTATATCACTTGGTTGCTAATGTTAAGAGTTAACAGTACAACAAACTGCCTGATATCCATGACAGGGAGCAAAAGACAGAAGCATTTTTCAGTTACTTACAATGTAGTACTGAGGAAGGCGAGTGAGTTTGATGAACAGTTTGTGTTTGGAAAGGTTTCCCACTGGATGGCTGGCATAATTTGCTAGTTGAAGAGTTTCACTGCTCACTGTAGGCAGATGTTTTATAGACTGTTTGCAGCGCTGCTGTCCAAGCCAGAATCTTACATGGAAATAAAGGTATTAGTACCCTGAGACTGGTTTCATGTCTCTAATACACTGCTGTGTAGAGCATTAGTGTCAAATTAAGAGTCAGTCATATTCTAAGCCAACATCTATCACTGCAGCACAAGTTAAATAAAGAAAAATCACATAGAAAATTTCATTACTTGATATTTTCTTATCACTATCTTTACATCTTGTCTTCAGCTTAACAGACAGCTGTTAGTTCAAGAAGAAAAGCTCTCAAATTATTTGCTGAGTAAATTTTTATATACTACAATAGGAAATTACAATATAAAACACAGAAGGAAAACATTAAGAAAAACATGCAGATTGCAGTTATTTGACAATCTGGAATCTTCAATTATGTTTTGGTATAGGAAGGAAAATCTTTGCTCCTATATGCTGTTAAGCAATATAGTAAAAAAAAACCTCACTGAAGCTGGATGGAAGTTTGTTTATGTTATAAACAAACTCATTCACCTGAATAAGTCTGGAGAGGAAGAACTACATGCAAGATACCAAATTTATTCTCATGTTTGGAATTAAACTTTGTCCTGCTCCAATAGATTTCGGCTATAGTGGCAAGGCCAAGGAGACTAGCTAGGCTTGAAAAGGGCTCAGAAATGCATGGCTTGGGTATTCAGTCAAACTTCCACTGACAACAGCAGTGGAAAGTGTGGGTGCTCAGCACCTCTCCATCACAACACACCACATTTATTCTCACAGACACATCTCAGATACAGCTGTCCTAAAAGACATTCTGTGGACTGCTGAGCTTCCTCAGAAACTGCAGCACTACCCAAGCCATTATCTCAAGTACATTATTTATAACAAAGGGAGGTTGATTAATTTCTCCAGGGTGCCAGTGCTTCATGCATCATCAAGCCTCTTTTAGAAGCAGAATTCCTCAAATAGAGATTTCACCCTGCAATTAACTCAGAGCACTGGGAATTTCCAAAACGACAGAGCAGGTGGAACTCAGTTCTCATGGAGATGAAAACTGTGTTTGTATTATTTGCTACAACCTCTAATGGGAGCCAAATGTATCTTGTGCTTAAATCTCAGGGCTTTATGGAAGGAAGATTAGAGGCTTAAACCAGCAAGGGCTGAAGTGCTAGAAGATAAACAGGTATTATTCAAATCATCCTAGGCCACTTCCTGGTTTTTCCTCTGTATTGTGAGAAGTGAGATCATTCTTGCTGAGAAACAAGGAGAGGTCAGCTGTAGAAACAGAGTGGAATACAGGACACAGAAAATGAACATGAACAGAAAAAGACACTCAGGAAGCAAGTGGTCTGCTACTTAAAAGTGAAAAGACTTCATATAAAGTGTGGATATAGCAATGCCTGAGGCTACATGTAAGAGGGAAAATTAAAGCAAGACTATGGAATCAATTCCAAATAAAACCAGACTTTCCTTCACTGCTTAGAGGAGATGGCAAATACTCAAGGTTGCTTACAACAGTGAGAAAGTGTAACCCCTACTGTGGTAAAACACAAAGCCATGCAAATGTCCTCATACAGAATACAAATATGGTGATTCATTTTATGCAAACTAAGTGAATCGTTCAAGTCACTTACTTGAGCTGCTGAAGCCAAGGAATGATTCGCTTCATATCATCATTAACAGACTTCTCTATGTCATCGAGGGTCAGTTGATCTGCAAGAACATCAGGTGGGTGAATGGTCTTAGCACGAGTCCTTCAAACAAAAACTTGAAACTTTTATTGAAAGTGCTTCATCTAATTAACATAATCATATAACAGCCCAGGTTCGGGCTTCAAAGAGGACCTTGAAAGATCACCTAGTCCAACATTTTTTGGGAAAGGAAACACAGATGACATTATCTAACTGCATCTTGAACATCTCCCAGTGATGCAGACTCCACCAAAACTCTCAGGGGGTTGTTCTAACGTTTGTTTGATTTCTCTTTAAAGAACTGAATTCTCATACTGAGACGAAACTTCTGGTGCAACTTGTCCCTTGTACCAACAGATGATCCATAATGCTTTTAAGACCACAGCAGGATGTTATTAACCAAATAAACTAAAAGAACTTCCTTTCTTTTCTTAAAGTGAAACACGAAGCTAAGACTTGAACAGAAGTAACTCAAGCTGTATAAGGTCACATAATACAATTCTCACTCAGAATTCACAGGTCCATGTGAAGTGACCCCATCCATTAACAGCACAAGCCAGGAATCATGAGTCATAAAGAATATGCATTGCATTGACCCCCCTATTGTCCTCTTAAAATAATCTTAACTGAACTGTGATACTTAAACACCAGGAGCCTCTTTTCCATTCCTCAAACTCCAATACCTAGATGATGACTCAAGTGTGGGGTTCATTTGCTCACAAAACTTTGCAGATCTGACAGAATTGTTCCCACAAAATTACCTCACAGTGCAGGATTCCTGCAAGATACGAAATACCTCCTGGTTTTGTGCCTACTTACCAACACCATACAGCATCAGCTGGAACATTCCAGAGTGAAGATCAACAAATACATGCAAGCACTCTGATCGACCACATGGTTCCAAAATCGGAATTACAAGAGTCGGGAGAGCAGTCTCAATGAACGCTAAACAAAAAATAGTGTTAATAATTTCACTCAAAATTCAAGCTTATATTAAAACTCAGCCAATTGTAATCAAAAAAACTGTATGTTTTTAGAGAAACAAACTTCACTTGCACATTATTATGGTATTGACATAGAGAGGAATCTGAATATAAGAATTTCTCTGTGGAGACAGTGACAAACCAATGAGAAAAGGCAGATCAAATCTGAAGATTATTAATCCTTGAATATTTTTTAACTCACTGCTTCACAATTATCAGTCTAAATCCCAAAAGTTTCAACAGCAGTTTAAGGAAAGTCTCATCCCAAACTAGTTCAAAACAGTGAAAGATCTGCTTTCAATTCTGAACACAAACAAACAAGTTTTACAGTAGGTAAATTTTAACTCTTCAAGCCAGACTACAATGTCCTACTAGCTTCACTTATTACACTGCATTTAGATGTATGGCTATTTTACAATTATCAATGCTGAATAATTCAAAGCGAAGTTCTGTTAATTTTGAACATGTTTCCTTTTACTTTCTTTAATTTAAATTAATGAAAACAAGAAACATCAAGAGAAAAGGAAACCATCCCTAGAAGCAAATGGAAATTAACTAGAAAAACTTCAGCAAAAAGCACATACAATTGTCATTAACATTGTAGCTCTTAAGAATGGCTTTCAGCTCCTGGAGTTTTTGATGAGATCTTGCATGGACACTGTCTATTAGGAGTTTCTCTATTGATAGGTGGTCAATCTGTAAAAAAGAAAAATATTTGAGTAAGGTCATATTTGATGTGTAAACTTCTGCATTAGCACACTGGAACAAAAGTACTTAATGAAACAATCACTTCAGAAATAATTTGCTTAGAACTGTGGTGAGCCACACTGACTACTAACTTGAGTTATAGCACTATGAGATATAACAAGCTACCATGAGATTCTGTCTGTGCAGTAGGCAGTGGGAGGAGTTTTGAGCTAAGATTAGAAGAAGGTGTAAAAGACATTTCACAAATTAGGCTGTTACCACTCCCTGTGCAGACCTACTTGTTTTGGATCAAGGTTGGTCCCTTTTCAGCTCAGCTTTCTTTTCTCAGCCATTGGTAACTAGCTTAAGCTAAAGAAAAAAGACTCCACACACAAAACACCCCAAAGCACCTTCATTAGGATATGGTTGCCTCTACAGAAACACACATGCAGCTGTAACATGAAATCCAACAAGTTTAAGTCCTGCTAACAGGGTAACAATGCAGTGACAGACACTGAGTATGGCCAACCCTACTGAACCCAGAAGTATCTAGGGGCTTGCCATCTACATTCTGCTGCACTGCCAGTGCTGAAGCTCATGCCACCACTTATATTCACTGTAATTTACTTGTACAATCTAAATTAAAGCATTTGCGTTCACATTCATTCACATTCCAGTCACATTATTTACATATTTTGCATAAGCAAAGCTCCAGATTACAGCAAAACCTTTTTTCTAGGTAACTCACATTGCTTTGAAAACTGTTCAAGCTGAATTAAACTCAAATTTTATTCTAGCATGAGAGATAAATGCAGAAGAGGTTCATACACCACAGAATTACACTATACTCAGTGCAAGCTTTTGCATACCAGAATGACCTTCCCCTAAAGACAAGCTTTCCAAGATAAGGCCTTAAAAATCAAGTCCTTATCCATCCACTAGAGCATTTCACCTCAGCAGCTGCAACGGGTTCAATCTTCCTCTCTAAGAAGTGACTACACATTCTATAGCTCCATCCAACTTTCAGTAGGTTAATGCAGAACAACCTGATCAGACAAACATGTTTGTTTGTGCCAGTTTTATACAGTATCTTAAACAAACAGAAACCCAGTGTGCCATCTACGTCATTACAGCTGAGATCATTATTCAAACACTACAACAGCACTGTATTTACCACAGCTGATAATTTTTTTAAGCTCAGAGCAAGTCCTCATAAAGGAGGACAGCATTAACTTCAACACATCTCACATTTACAGTGGCCTCATATCTTAATCTTCAGGCTGCAGAGTTGATTCAGTGAGCTTAGACTGTGCCAACTCCAGTGGAGCTTCAGCAGATGCTGAAGATAAAGAGTATTTTCTTGCATTTACACATAAATACAGCACCTTCACTACATCAGCTCTGTATTTAGCAGCCTAAATATGCTAATTTAGGCTGTTAATTAAGTAAATGTAGTATATATTTACTATACTAACAGGAGAATTCCTACTCCAGAAGTAGAGTAGAAGGCTCCCATGCTTCACTATGTTTCCCACATCCCTCTGTAGCTGAAACCTTGATAGTTCTTGACATTCACCATACAGACTTGTCTGTCAGCACTGGTAACATGATGGACCAAGAGGCTGAAATACAAAGTATGGACAGGAGGTGGAGGCTACCATCAGCAGCTGTGAGACAGGCAAAAGATCTGAGCTGGGGAGCCTTTTCCCTGTGGAAAAACTGTACTGAAAGTATGAGGACCACACCGTTCACTCCAGTTTACTAACTCTCCTAAACCCAAACACTGAAAAAAATAATGACAGACAGACATCCTGATATATCACAGCCATGTTTGCTGAGGGACTTACAGAGGATTTATTACAATACCCAGAATGCAGTTTTTCTTAAATATCTTTAACCAAGATCTAGAATTATCCCTGGTGAAGCACTATCCAAGTAGGTAGTTGACTGCAATTACTCATTTTGGATCACTGCAACAATCCCACCTTTAAAATACAGGAATTTGAACATTCAAATAGGCCACATGGTAAAACCTGGCTAGTGATAATGTAAAACCAAGTTTCACCTAACACTTGTAACAAAAAAACCACATGAGCTCTTCACCACAAGATTTCCAAATCATAATGTAAGATTTTCTAAAGTGGATAGCACTGCTGGGTAGCCAACTCCAGTGACAAGGGGAAGCTGATTTTCAGAGGAGCTCCAAGACAGGAAAGGGAAGAATTGTCCCTCTATAAAGCATTTCAAGACAAACCCTAATAATAACTAGTATATTGCTGTTGTCTCCCCCCAGCCTCAGCATTCACAAGTGGCATAATGCAGTGTGAAGTAGGTGCAATTTTTAAGATTAAGTCAAGGCAAATAATTTGTAACAACAATTTGAGGTCCTCACATAAACACTACACAGCCTACAGTAACTACTTACTAGAAATCTTAGAAACAGCTCTCTAAATAGAATCAAAGTGGAAAAAACTGACAGTATAAAGCACTTGAGTTTTCAATTCACAAAATTAGATGCCTCCTGCAAGGCAAACCTTTACCTTCATGGCTCTTTCCATCAGTTTGGAATCACAGGCTGGCAGTGGAGGCTCATGAGATATTTGTAAGGGTTTTGAGACATCAGTTTCATCAATTTTTATAGTGACCTTATGGACAGATGCAGTCCCTGTTTTCCTGCCAAGTACCTGTTGACTTAAAATAAACAGAATAATTAAACCATGCAACTGGAAGAACAGAAAATATGTTTTTCAGCAGCTAAACCTTGATTCTGTGTGCTCTAGTTAAAAACAACATTGTGTCAGCTGAACTGAAAAAGGCATTTGTTTTAGATGACATTTTAAAGCAGACCTGTTGGTAAACTGTAACCACATGAAGAATTTTAGATCACTGCAAATTTAATACTATCAGAAGTGTACTCAGATTGCTTTTTAAAATTTTGTCTAGTGCAAGTCAAGCAATAAATACAGTAGAAGTCTGACAGAGATCAAATCAATTTTTAGATATCTGTGTAAATCAAACTCATTTATAACTGCATCCACAGCTCTTCTGTGCATTAATGTGCAACCCTCACCTAGCAAAACACGTAACACATTCAGGTACTTAATTACAAGAATTTAGGAGTCTCACATCAAAAAGAAAGTACAATTCTGAAAATTATGGCTCAAGCTTGGTATATATAATCCCTCCTTTTATTTATTGTTTGTTAACAGTCCTTTTGAAATGAACTTACTTCCAAACAGAGAGCGAGAGACATTTCCCTGCATGGTACCGCTCCACTTGCACAAGGTCACCCCAGCGCTCTCGGATCAGCATTAGTGTTTGTGAATGCAAGACTTCCAGCTGAAGAGCCAGGCAGAAGGAGTCTAATGCATGGAGCTAAGAAAATATAACATGTCCAGGAAGTCTGTACACTACATAAACCTGTTTCTGTTTACTACATCAATCCTTTTGTCATCTAAGTCACACAAGATGCTGTCTGAAAACACACTAATGTACTAATACAGAGATAAAGACATATAAACAGCACCAAATATTTCTCAAAGGGTTTTTTTTTGTAGTTTTCTAAACTCTAAACTAGGACAGCTTGTTAGACAAGAGAGCCATAGCCCTGTTTTACAGATTTCTAGTTGTCATCATCTTCTACTGAAAAGATGATTACTAACAAAGAAATTCCACTCACCCTATAGTTACCACAAAGAAATTCCACTCATCCTATAGTTACCACTTACATCTCCCACAGTCACCCTAAAAAAAATTACTCTTTTTGCAGAAAGAATTCCACTGAAATCCATTTCACATTGTCAAGCAATCTGCCCTTTGCAAGTGGAAAATCACTGCACACCCTGTATCTCCTCTCATTATTCACACAGATACAATAGAGTTAACACACCCTCATCAACTGCATTTTACTGCAGTTCTTGGTAGCAAAACTGCCAGCTCCCAGAACTTCCAAGTCAGCTCTGTATTTCATCTCCAAAATTAGCTGCTACTGCTGCTGCACTGACTTACCACACAACCTCCTGCCTTGAATACCTCACCTTCACCTTTGCTGATTTAGTGTGTAGAATTAAATTTGACATGCAGACACCTGAGAATTACTGCTTCCAAGGCCATCATTTACTTCAAGGCCACCATAACTTCATGTCCAGACATTTCCCCCAAGCTTAGTAGGGAATCCATCTTTCCTGACTTCCAGCTACTAAAAGCAAGGCTACATTAAACACCTAATTGAGAAGCCCCTTTCAGAAGGATACGCAAGCAGTTGTACATGTCCTGAAGGGGCTTTTCATCAGCAAACAGCCGGGACTGGACCAACTGATGGATGAAGTTGATCTGCATGCTGTGAACCAAGGCTCGACCATCTTTAGCAAATGAAAAATAAGTCACATTAGCCATCAGGAAAGTAGGTATTTAAAATAATTCAGTAAATCGATAAAGTAAAAATTAAAAAGATACAACTGTACAGAGCAATTTTCATACCAGGTTTTATAACAAACCAACAAAATTCTTGGTTTATTCTGGAAATGTCAGTCATTTTACTACACTGTCACTGTATAGCTTTGTTAAGGTCTTAAAAGCCTATAAAGCAAGGTCAAAACAGGACAAGTACATATAACTTCATCCTCTTAAGTGGTGATATGCAGAAAACTCAGCCTAAACAAGACTTATACAATGTCAGAGATGAATATTATGTTAAAAATGAAGTGTAAAGGTTTGATTTTATTCTTTACCACCAGTTTCCTTGTCTTCAACCAAAATTTCCAGCTTGAGAAGGCGCCAGGGGATGTCAGGGTCATCACCCATCACTGTCAAGGTGGCCTCAAACTCACCCTCAACTCGGAACTTCACACGGCCATTGGCTAAGGAAGACAAGAATGTTTTATTTTACTCAGCCTGCTAAAATGCCTAAAAAACAACAGCAGGGTAGCTCCTGGCACTGGTAATGGATTACTTCCCTATCATTTCTGCTCTGTTGCTTATGTTTCTGTGCAACTGTGAACATTTTACAGCCTGAAACAGACCCAATGTCAATAAGCAGCATAGAAAGATGTACAAGCTGTCCTGAAGTTAACTTGTGAAATCTGATAACTTGCTAACACTTGTGCTTCTGTAACAGAGTAACACTGAGCTGACTACCAGCCTGACAAACAAAACATCTGGCTGAAATATTCCTATTCTTTGCTACTATCAACAATGAATGCTTTCAGCAATATTCAAATGACATTCAGAACATGGATCTCAGCCCAAGCTGAAATCTATCCCTGAAAACACATCTCACTGCAAAGCATTTATTTAATATTAGAATATTATAAATCTATTTTCATGTGAGGAAGATAATCTTTTGCAGAATTTATATACACACAAGCAAAGTTTACGCACATTATTTATCTAATTGACATGTACATCCTCACACCTCTGTGAACACTGCTATCTGTTTCAAGAATTGGGAGCAAGGACTTTAAAACTATGCAAGCAAGGTCATAAAAAGAATGAGAGGCAGAGCAAACAAGTAAGTACAAGCCCTTACTCTGCCATGCAGGTCAATCTTCTCAATCATTTAACAAATTATGTCGTATACCTTTACAGCTAAAGACATCTAGAAATATTCCTGCAAAAATTTTAACCATTTAACTCAGAAAGTTTCATTTTCAAGAGCACCCCAGATATGCTCTTAAAACAAACCACGCTCCAAACCAGACATTGAAATGTTTAGCTAACTGAAAACTCTTAAGAGCTCAGATGTATTATTCATACATCATTCATATTTACTTCTGTTAGACAAAAATACCTCTAATACTGATACTGCAAGCACTCACACAGAGACTAGAGAAAACCAGCGCTAAGATTCTTCAGAAACATCTTTGACCTAGGTCTGTGGGGAATGGTTTATAAATGGCTAACCTTGTCTTGATTAAAGGCATGGACTAGGTCTATTCCCACCCTATTCTCTATGAATCTGCAATAATCTAGTCCAGTTTATAGCCATCCTTCCTGTATAAAAGGTTGTCTTAATGTTTACCACTACTTGGGCTAAATGAAAACAGAGATCTCAAAACAGGTTAAGAGATCTGGCACTGTGGTGAGCCACTGAACAACAGGCATGCATAAATATGAACAACTTCTGTGTCTGAACATGAGTATCAAAACAGCTTAAAAAGGCAACATCGAATGACTTGTTTATACTCAAGTTCAAAAAGTTTCTGCACGAAGACCTAACAGTTTCACTAATTTTAAAATTAAATTAAGATGAATTAGCCCAAAGACTGTTTCACAAAACATCTGCTGAAAGAGCAAGACAATGTCTAAAACTTTTGGGCATTACCTGCAAGGGATTTCTTCCTGAAAATAAATAATATTTCAGCAATTTTGTAAGTGCTCTCACTTTTCAAACAGGGAAAAAACCACATTTTTTGATGTCATACAGAGACAGGATCTCAGTCTTAACAGATGAAGCATCCTTAATGGTCTCAATTAAGCTATCATTTAGCTTTGCTTTAATATTAAAACAACAATTTTCTATCAGCCTGCGATAATGTATCCTTCAAAAAGTAATTCCAGTTCTTACCAACTGTAAGATTTGCCAGCTGTGGAGGGAGATCTGTAGTCACGAGCCGATGGCGAAGGATCTGGTTTAGCTGATGAAGTGTGGTTTGCTTCTCACTCTTTGTTATTGGGTCAGGAGGGATTATTTTATCCTGTTACAATAAACACAAGCAAGTCTACGTATGTCAAACACATATAACAGATTGATAGCAGCAATTGTGAAAACCAACCAGACCAGAACTCGGAAAATATAAATTCTACAGGCCATTGCCCAGTGAAGTTTTGTATCTTAGACTCAGATTTGCTTTCTAGCTGATTACATTTTACCCGAGACTGACCACTGAATAAAATCACTAAATTTGGCGGAACTAAATAAATGGAGGGAATGCTTTACTGGGAAAGCATAACTTGTTCAAACAGGAAGTGTTCTGCATGAGCAACTGACACTGCAGAGACTTGGCACTAGGCCTGTATTGAGCTACAGTTCCATCTGCACACAATTAGTTTGATTACCGTGCATTTGATGCCGTACAGGGGATTCCCACACCCCCCAGACACGGCAGAGTTATTTACCCTAATGCAGGTGGGCAGCCGAGGGTAGGATCCAGTTGTCAGGACATCGATTGCATATGGGATGGCAAAGCTGGGCAGCCGAGCGTGAACCAGAGCATCTCGAGCCAGCGATGCCAGACGATCAGCTGTGTCCACAAACAGGATGGCTTGCTGATCTAAGAAACTTGAGATCATCTGTAGAGGACAAGGAGTTTAAAAAAAAAAAAAAAAGGCAGATCAAAAAACAGCACAAATCAATGGCCCCTTTATATTCAGTTTATCTGTCACTTCCAATTCAAGTAACAGCATTTACAAAACAAAGAAAGAATGAATATTCTGGCCACTTCTTACATTCACATGCAAGGACACTTAAAATCCACATGCCATTCCTGATGCTGTGGGGGGATATGTACAGCCTCACAGCTCTTTATCTGCTGATTGCTACTGGAATGCAACCATACTTGTTTGTAATCAGTAGGAGCTTGTTTTTCTGCAACATTCTGGACTTTATTCTTATTTATCCAAGATCAGGATGAAAGTGATAATAAGAACTAACACACTCAGATCACCATCTTCCCTGTCCTGTTATCTTAACCCATGTGCAGACAAGCCTTTCATTTTATGCCACTGATGAGTTTTTGGGAACACAAACTGTTAAGAAACAAGATTATACAATTTCAAAACAGGAATATTTTTTTTTAAAAATCCGTAGTAAAAAGAAGTCAGGGTGCAGCAATATCCCACATGCCTCAGAGACTGTTTCATGCCAGAGTCTGTCTCTAACTTACCGCACACTTTTCCACCTTCCCAGCATTATTAGCCCACTTGACCAAGGCTAACAAACGAACAAACAGCTGACGAGTGCGACTTGCAAACTGCACTATCTCTATTTTTCTGGAAAAAAATAAATGTACATTAGGCCAATGCTCAGATACATAATAAAGCTGTAGTTTAACTGTATGCCAATTAAAAAAAAAAGAGCTGTAATGATAACTTCTAATTGTGTTAATGCAGGCAGCAGTGATACGGGGCTTGCTTAAGAGCATTGGGGGGAAAAAGTCAGTAGTGAATACCTAACAACATACATGCATTCTAACAAATCATGACTGTCAGGGGAAACAAAAGCATATTCATAGGAATTAATCACTGACTAAGAGAAACAATTCCATAGTGAGCTTAACTAAATTATCTTTATACCTTTTATAGGATTTCCCCAAGGCTTAAGATTAAGTTTAAAGTAGGCAACATACCCGAGGATTACAGGACCTGACAGTAACATTACACTTATATTCACTATAAATAAATAAATAAATAAATAAATAGGTAAGATACTAAACAAAATATCATTCTAGCATTTTTACAATATTTTACAATATCTTTACATAGTATGTTAAAATATAGAAACAGGGTGGTGGTGGGGAAGACCACAAAATCCCCATCCTTTAACTTTGCTTTCCTGCCCTTGCAAAGAAATTGAGGTAAGAACTTACTCTCAGTATTCCTGCCACCATTTTCGTACAAGATAGTCAAAAAGAAGGAGTGTATGTCTGCATGTCTTCAGAGCTAGTTTTTGTAAAAGAGAATGTAATAGGGGCACAGGCAGATCTTCATGCTTTATTACAGATCTACACTGCAGATGCATCAGATGAGACAAAAAGAACTACAGTATAGATCTGTAATACCATACACTCTGAAATACCACCTCATCAACAGCTTATAGAGGTTTTCCTCTCTTTCTATATGTTCAGTTTACTAATTTCACCATGGCTTTCTACTTAGTTTGGAAAAAACCTCAAACCTAAGCTGTTTTCCTGATATGATTTTCTAAAGTAACAGAAGCATTTGGACAAAAAGAACATTAATTAAAGCATAAGATACTGGCCTCTACCAAACAGAAGCTGCATCTCCTTCTGATCCCAATCTGTAAAACACAAACTCATGACACAAAAAGAGCCTGATTCTGCTCAGAGTGCTGGTGTAATGAGGTTAACTCTTTTGTGCAAGTAAAGCATAATCTGCTTGTAGCAGATGAACATGTAAAGCCAGAAGCACAACTAATACCATCTGGTCCTGTTTCTTCCATTACATATCGTGAACCTCATCCAAGAACTTGGGCATTAAGCCAGTGATTTCTCTGTGTTCTAGAGCACGTGTTTTGAAATGGCATTCAGCCTGATATTAAGATTTCAAGTGGTGGGCAAGCTGCTATACGTACACACTGCTCTAACAGTAACCACACTATGAAAACAAGATGTTGAGAATTTTGAAAGATTCAGGAAAACTTTATGATTTGAAAGATGACTACAGTGAGACCTCACAAAGCCAGCAATGTCTCAGATGAACTCCACACAGAAGTTGCTAAAATTCGGTAGCTATGTCAAGCATCTATGGTGAAAGCAGCATGATAGCAGGAAAAATTCAAACTGATGTTCTGTAACTGAAAATAAATTTTAAAAAAAAACCAGCCTCCCAAAAGCACAACAATTTAATAATGAAAATGACTGACAAATCTAGACAGTGTATTCTGGTAACTGTTCCATTAATACCACTTAAATGAAGTTAGAGAAGACTTGTTACTTTGATTTGACAGAATCCTGCTTCAAGAACTACCACTATCATCCCTGAAAGACAACAGCACTGGGAATCTACTTCTCTAATAAAACATAAAGACTTTCAAATTTGCTGCATTGTCTTTCATTATAGGTACATGACCTCATGCTGGGCTACACAAAAATACATATTCAAGGAAGATGAAACTTCAGGAAAGAGTTTATTTATACGAAACAAGAAACAAAAATTAAAAATCTTTTTAAACAACCATGTTGCACAGTGCATTTTTCACCCTTGGTCTTGACTGCTAAGTTTGGATCTCATGTTTAAGATCCTTCAGACTAATGGCTGAGTCTGGGGAGTAAAGCATTAGCTACAGTAGAATTAAATCAAGTTAAGGACCACTTAAGCAAGCTTGACATATAAAAGTCCATTGGAGTAGATGGGTTGCATCCAAGGCTTCTGAGGGAGCTGATCTATGCCACTGTAAAGTTGTTCTCTATCATTTTCAAAACCCACAGTGATCAAAGGTCTTGATGACACAAAAAAAGCAAACACCATGTCCTTCTTCAAGCAGGCAAAAGAGGATCTTGGGACCTATAGGTCACTTGGCCTAAGTTCAGTTAAGAAAAAATTTCATAGGACAAATCTTTCTCTAAGCTATGTCCTGATAAATACCAAGCATGAAATTAGCCTGGAAACAACCATCAGAAATTTGCCAAGAGCAAACAACCCCTGATCAACAAATTGCCTTTTACAGGATGAACTGCTCTGTGATCAAGGGGACATCCGAAGATGGATTTACATTCGCAGGAAACTTGGAATACAAGGATGAGCTGAGGAAGCTAAATTTGCTCCTGCTTAAGAAGAAAAGGCTGTGGCAAGATCCCACTGACATCTTCAAGTATCCTAAGGGGGTATTGTAAGGAAGATGGAACCAGACACTTTTCAGAAGTGCCGAAGGCCAAGGTACAACTGCTACAAATTAAACCAGTGAAAAACTAGTTAGATGTGAGAAAAACAAAGAAACACAGTGGTGGGGTCAAAGACTGAAGCAGGTCACCCAGAAAAAGATGATACTGTGCAAAACCCAGTCTCCATTACCAAGAGGAAAGCCCCTGGATTTCCCCCGCAACTCAGCACTATTAATTTTCCACCACAGCACCCATGGTTTTTTTTAATCCAACCACTTTGTTGTAAAAGTTATTTATTCCTACAACTGCTAACTAATAAATGAAAAAAAGTGCTATATTATACTACAATGCATAATTTCTCATCAATTTTTCTTATACCAGCATCTTTTAAATAGGCATTGTAGTACAGAACTTATATTTTATGTGAACTTTATTACAGGATAACACCATCACATCTTCACCAAAGTATATGTGCCATGTCACCAGGCTCTAGCTCCAAAAAACAGAGCTTGAAGCCCAACTACTGAATCCATTAGTCTCAAAGCTAGAGAAAATAGGCATAATTAAACCACAATCCTAAAGATGAGCTCCTCCAAGAGCAGGAAATGCATTTCACCAAGAGGAGTTGTAAGTCAAAGCTAACAAGGGTGTGAACATTTAATTTCAAGACAATTTCAGTCGTAGCACATTCTTTGTACACTGAAGGCTGTCTTATTTTCTCTAATCCAGTAGGATTTAAGTTGTTGCCCCACACCCATGTGTCCAACAAAGTAGAATACAAGTTTATATACTGAATATCTAGATGGGAAAAGCCTGCCCATGAGTACAAGGGAGCTCTGGACCCAAGCTGGATGTAATTTCTTCAGTAATACTGTGATAATTAAAAACCCCAAATCAAAACCCACACTGTTCCTCTTAATAAAATACTATGCAGAAGGAAAAGGGGCACAAGTGATCATTCCAGGTTAGGATTCCATGAAAATGGGATTAATTCCACATGTTATGAGTGTTTTGGAAGGTTTGAGATAACAATTAATGATCACCCTGGTACACAGAATTATCTCTCTAAAGAAATTTAGGTCAATTAATATGTCAACACAAATAAATGAAACAATATTCTGACAAGTTTCATAACATTTATTAAGAGAAACAGAAAAGTAAATGGATTTTTTTTCATCTCAGCAGGGTGCTGTTCTGGTCTCTTACATTTACTCTCTAACAATTTTCACACTCCAAAGCCACATAGAACAGGAGCAGAAAACAGTGTTCATGATAAGAAAGACCAGACATGGAAAAATGAAGAAATAAGGTTTTTACCTTGTCGCCATTGTTGAACTGTTTCTTCTGAACAAAACATTTATCACACTAACTAGAATCTATTTAAATTCTCCAGTTCCCTTTCACATCAGCTTCACTGTGAATTCATTGCTTCAAGATTCATGAAGAGAAAAACACTCTTAACAGAGTTCACCTACTATAACAGCAACAAAAGAAGTCCAAAATCCTATAAACCCCAATACCAACAATACCCAATATTGTCACTGATGCTGAGAAAAATCTTGACACTATGTAGGGACAGCAAGACAGACAAAGCTTATTTTCTTGCATAAAATCTAAAATTACATGAAAAATATTTTATTTAAATAACCGTATATTAACATCCTAAACAAGTTCTATATTTTAATATGTATTGCAGATTCTCTTATCATAACTCACCTTTCCATATCAGTCTTTCTTGGTAATCTATATGAAAGAAGAGGGGGGGGGGGAAAAAGATGTATTATATAGTTATATTACATTTCAGACAACTAGAAATTTTGTTAGCCACCTTCAGTTACAGGAACTGCTACACAACTACAAAGTATACAAAAAATAGTACCATGGGTCACCTGTACTACTCTGTATCAACAAAGTGGAACTGGTCAAATTAACTGAAAAGTTTGATGAAGGCTGCTGAGATCATTTATTCTACACACGCCATAGACATACAGGAAGGACTTCTTAATTAATATTCTGGGAATTTTTTCAAAGCAAACTAAAACTCGAAAATCCCTTGTCCTTTCCAGAGTATGAGCATTCTTTAACTCGTGTCAGGCAAACTTCTGTTTGCACCCTTACCAGACATGGAGCTGCACAAGAGCTATACCTATCTTTTCCCATTTGTTCTGGATGTCTCTTTTTGAAACACACAGCTTCCCCACAGAAACCTCTATGGTTAAACAAAGTAAGAGGGGAACTGGTTTATTCAGAATCCAAATGCTTTCAGGAAAGTTTTTCTTGGCCCAAAAACATCCCTTTGTTTTGCCACTTCAAACGCAAAAGCATCAGCACACCAGATCATTAAGTAAATGTAAATAACTTATTTACCAAAAATAATCAAATGGTATTTTAAAAACTACAGAGGTAAGTCAAGGAGTTGCAGTATCTGAGAATATCTCAGTTTCAGGCATTGGAGTTTCACATATTTTGATATCAGTACCAGCACTACAGTTGGGGTTTTTTGGCAGTAACTTGGGGGCAAACTTAAACATTTAAGCAGGCAGCAGCTGCTCTCTCGTTCTCACAGTCATTTTCTCTGTTTAGGACAGATCAGTCAGCAGCTCTCGCTGTGCCCCTGGACCCAGCCTGATGCAGAGACCAACCTGCCCGCACAGGCATCTCCCCGGGTGGGAGAACGGACAAGGGTATTTACAAGAGCAGAACAACGGGGAATGGGTTCAAATGGAAAAACAGTAAGTTTAGATTAGATATCAACCTAAAAAATTCTTCCCTCTGCGGCTGGTGAGGCACTGGAACAGGTTGCCCAGGGAAGCTGTGGATGCCCCATCCCTGGAAGTGTTTAAGGCCAGACTGGATGGGACTCTGAGCAACCTGGTCTAGGGGAAGGTGTCCCTGCCCATGGCACAGGGTTGGAAATGGGTGATCTTTATGGTCCCTTCCAACCCAAACCATTTTATGAACAGGAAAGCGCGACCACCTCCCCCCACTGCAGCCCCGGATGGGCTCCGGGACAGATCCCTGGCGAGGCCTCCGCATCCTCCCGGGATGCTGCGAGGCGGCACCGCCAGCCGGGCACGGAGAGATCTGCGGCACTCACAGGTCGGCCAGCACGGTGAGCTCGGCGTAGGTGCGGTGCAGGAGGAACTCGATGAGGGTGCTGAGGCGGTAGCCGGGGCTGGCGGCGGCTGTCACGGCGCCGGGGGCCGGCGGGGCCGGGGCTGACGCGGGGCCGGCCGGCACCA
>VWYN01010184.1:0-31572 GCA_013400075.1 Hippolais icterina
GAGCCTAGCGAGGGGGGAGACCTGCCGGATCGTATCCTTTAATCAGCTCCGGTGTCGCGGTGCCGCCGCGCTCACAGCTCCGGGCTGTCCCCGTCGGTCCCTCCGGGCTGTCCCTGTCCCTCCCTCCGGACTGTCGCTCCCTCCGGGCTGTCCCCGTCGCTTGCTCCGGGCTGTCCCCGTCCCCTGCGGTTTGTTCCCTCTGCTCCCTTCCGCTGTCCCCGCCGCTCCATCCCTCTGGCCCCGCCGCGCTCTCTCCGCTCCGTCCCCGCTCCCTCCGGTTTGTCCCGGCCGCTCCCTCCCGCCGATCCCCCCCGCACCGATCTCGGCACCGTCCCCGCTCGCTGCCGCTTGTCCCAGCGTTCCTTGACCCGCAGCCGCAGGCGGTGCAGGGCCTCCTGGCGTCGGGGGAGAGTGTGGAGAGCCGGCTGCTGGGCCTGGTGGAGTGCCGCGGGCAGCACGCGTGGGTGCCGGACCGGAGCGCGGGGCGGGCAGGGGCAGCGTCCGAGAGAACTCTGCGGGTCCCTCAGGAGCCTCGACAGCCCCCTGAGAACCCCCTCCCATCCCACGGGCTTTGCAGCAGGGTGCAGTCCTGCAGGGCAGCAGTTTGAAGGCACTTTGATGGTGTGGGTGGTCAGTGAGCAGCCCCAGGCCCATGAGCTGCTCTGCCCTGCCAGTAATGTTCATTATCTCACTGATGGGGAGCAGGGGGTGGGCACTTGGTTGAGGAGTTCCTTTAGGATTTGCATGAGGCTGTGATGCTGCTGGGTGGGATGGGGTCTGTGCCTGTCTGTGTGCAGGCATGCCAGAACTGAGGAGGCTCTGTGCTCGCAGGATTTTTAAGTACACTCACCGGCGGATGGCAATCACAGCTGAGGACGTCTGGCTGGAGAGAGTGATCCCCATCACGGATGGGTTTGCACTGGAAGAAGGTACTGACACACTGGTGGCTCAGTGGCCAGTTCCAAAGAATGGGATTGAAGGGGTTTGGAGTCCACATTCTGCTGTTCTGCTTCCTGAAATTTGCAATCTATTCTGCCTCCACGTTTTTGCAACAGTTTGTTATCCTTGGTGAAAGTTGTGCATCACATGGCAACTCTGGCAGGGCTGTGTGAGGACCAGAGTGCCTCTGTCCCACCAGGCCCCAGCCACAGCCCCTGCCCAGCAGGTTTGTTCTGCCTGCCTCTGTTCCTGCAGGGAACATTTGGAGTTTGGAGAAGTTGCCCAGCTCACTAATCTCAAAGTATCAGCGTGGTCTGCAAATGTGTTGCTTAGCTTCCAACTGAACTTTGTCTTACTTTTGCAGTTGTACTCGACAGTGACCTTCACGTCATTGGTGAGTTCTGTGGTTGCTTTGGTGGCTGCATTACGGATGCTCTGGGCCCTGTGCCAGCTGCATGCAGTGGGGCAGGAGTGGGGGGTTCTTGGCTGACTGGGGAGGGGTTGTGCCCTGCGGCTCCTGGGGCAGTTTCCATGCTGTTGGCCACCGTTAGCTGGTGCTAATGAGCATTGCCAGCCCAAATCAACCAAGGGAACTAATATTCCTTATGTTTTTAAACTGCTGCTGCAAGATTAATTATTGTCTCTGAACAAGCAGAATAAATTTTTTTATAAATGATGATTTTTATATTTTAAGTGGCATTCTCATGTAAAATTTTGGAAAGGAACGTGGTAAGAAGGCATGGGGAGATGTTGCCAAAGGCTGCGTGCATGTGCACCCCCACCGTTGTAGAGCAGAGAAACGCTCACTTTGTGAAGTTCGTGAACCCACAGGAGGTTTTTCTCCCCACGTCCTCAGGCTCGGACGTGACTGTCCAGATCAGCTCAGCAGAGGAGCGACTGACAGTGCAGCTGCCGTTCGGCTCGCACACGCGCACGTTCCTGCAGGAGGTCAGCAGGTGCAGCTCAGGTAGGAGCTCCAGCGTGCGGATGTGACTGCGCCCTCGGGGCTGGCGGTGCAGGTGCTGCCTCCGCTCGTCTCTCCCGCCTGTGGAGGAGCGGCGTCGGCCTCTCCCTGCTGAAACTCGCTCAGCACTGTCGTGAGTCGCGATTCCCCACCGTCAGGCACCTCGGTCGGTGTTCCGGGGGGCAGAGGCGGCTGCTCCACGGGCCCGAGGCCGAACGGGCGCGGGGCGCGGCTGCCGGGGGCGGGTCGGGGCGGGCTGGGGCGNCGGAGCTGCTGCCGGGCAGTGACCGCCCGGGCTCCGGTGGTTTTGTCGCCCGGTGTCCGCCCCGTGTCCCCGGGTGGGCTCCGGCGGGCGGGCCGCGCTCTTCCGGCGCCTCCTCCGCTGGCTCCGCCGCTGCTGGTGCTCGGTGGTTTCCCGCTTTGCTGAGTGCACGTGTGAGAAGATTCAGAGCTAAAGCAATTCCTGGAAGTCAGTGTAGGGTTCAAAACCTGAATGTTGGCCTTTTGCTGTACCCTGCTGCGTTTAGGCTGGGCTGCTCTCATTGCATGAAGGTTAATTTAATTCTCCCCTCTGGACTCTAAGCATGAATCCTGTTTTATCCAGGAGATATACATTTTCCTGCTGTACCATAATGTCACTTAATATTTTTAACATGAATGCCTTTATTACTGCTTGAATCTTATTTCACTGCAAATCCTGTGCAATTGAGACCTTTAATCTCTGCATGCTGCTCTGTATTTCTGTGCTTAGCTCAGTTATTGAACAAGGTCATTATTCCACTTCAGAGTGCTACCATATAGATCCCTCTGACTACAGAAATCTGTGGCTAGATATAAATTTATCTAAAAGAAACAGGCCTTTTCCAATGCTAATCTCTTTCTTAGGAAAATCCTCCCTAAAGCTGATTTCTGCCCATGGGGTTAGAATGCAAGGTGTGCTGTATTGATCCTTGGATCAGGTAGCAGTTGTGTCAGCAGCAGGCTCACACGTCTTTCCATTTTGCAATAATGCTTTCTGCATAGTGGCCAGTGGCATGGGCCCATGGAGGTAATAAAGCCTGGGAATCTGCTCTTTTCTTGGCACAGAAGTAACCATTGTCCATTGAGGGGAAGGTTCAGGTTGGTTCCTGTCACTCACTCTCAAGGGATGTTGCATGGTTGTTATTGGGAGAGTTTGCAGAGGCACAAGGAGTAGTAACTGAGTTCTCAAAGCCCATGGAGAAACTGCTGTGCCCACATCCTTGGGCCCACATTTCCCAGTGCATCTCTGCGTGCTCCTGGTCAATTCTGCTTGACTTGAGCTGTGTGATCTGCACTGAGGTTTCAGTCATGTGCTCGTCTGTGTCCAAGCTCTGATAAATCCTCTTACACAGTCTATTCTCAGAAGGCTCTTGGGCAGAAGAGGTTTTCCAGGCTGAGAATTTGGCCACTTCTTGCCATCTGGTTTGTAGCCTGTGGGCCTGGGTGAACTACTGCAAGTTCTATTTCTGTTTTGTGCTCTTGTTCTGCAGAGTGTTCTGTGACAGCAATAACATCTTACTTTTTTGGGGGTTGTGTTGACTGGAGGAGAAGCTCAGCTGAATGCCCAGAACACAACAGTCTTAATTTCTACATCATCATTAGTTTTGTGTGCTAAGGAGCATGATTTTAAGATTGCTGGTTTTGCATCTTAAACACAGAGACGAATCCTCTTTTTTAACTGTTATTTTGCAACTTGTAGGAGTAGAATACTGTAACTGAAACAAAATGCTGAAAGACTGGTCGAATTTTGCTAAGGTAGTGTGACGTCTTTGGTGTCACTCCTGTGGTTAGTTTGATGTGAGTGATAGCAGCCCTGTTACTGCTTTAGGGATGTGCACTTTGCATTGAGGCAGATGTTTCTGCTGGGGTTCAGTGGATCCGTGGTGTGACTCTTCATGGCCCTCGGGGTGTCCTGACACCTGTGCCTTGCTGGGTATTCACAAATAGGTAGAAACCCTTTAAATGATACTGTGGGCCTTGTTTGTTTCTCCTCTTTTCCCCTTTCTCTGCACTTCCTGTCTTGCTTCAGAAAGGAAAAATCTGCTATTAACATAAATTTTTCAGATTCCTGGGGTAAAGCCCTGGATTTTGTGCTGCTAAGTCCTGCTTCAGCTTAGCTGCAAAGGAGAGCCAGCAGGAAGTGCTGGAGGACAGTGGTTCTGCTGCTCTCTGTGGTTCCTGTCATTTCTTCCTCTGCAGGGGAAGCTGCCTCATCCCAGAGCAGTTGGGTCAGAGTAAGCTAAATCTGTCAGACAGCTGAAAGAGAGACTGTGGGGTATTTTGTTTTTCCGCACAAATCTAAATTATTTTCTGTCCACAGATTTTTGCCGGTGTTTACATAAATGTGGTGATAAATTGAAGAACATTTTGTGTTTAAAGTGAAACTTTTTGTTGTTTATTTTTTTTTTCAGAAGCAGTTGGAGCTGAAGGTGTCAAACAAAATGGAAAAAAAGCTGCAGTCAGTCAGAGCTGCAGCCACGACAGCAGTGATAAAAACACTGCCAGGTCAGTGCACAGAGGTGGGGCTCTAGAGCAGAAGATGACAACTTTTTGAGATTAAAATCTGCGGGTTCTAGTTAAGAGAGAAAAAAAATCAGCATAAGCATGCTGTCAAAACAGTAGTAGAAATTTCATTCCACTCCCTCAGAGACAATCCTTCCAGTCCCCTGTTTGGGCATATTTTGGCTGTTTAGTGGGACAGGACCTGCTAGCATTGTTTATTTTTAATTCAGAGAGTTTTGGCTTAGAGCCACTGTGTCTCATAGATACACTCTTAAAATGTTACAGTTTCATTTTCCAGTTCCCAGGACTTTGCGGACTGTGATGCAAATGATTCCAAGTCTGTCACTGTGCTGTCCTTGGCACTGCTATCCAGGTTGCTGACCTTAAATTTATACCATCCAATTACTGATGGAAATTCCCAAGCTGTGGCATTATTCCTTTGCAAAAGGAGTTTGCAGAGCCAGGAGACAGAAAGTAAAACCACCTCCACCTCCACCCACACTGGGCAGAACTGGAAGATTTCCATCAGAAGGTTTTATAAACACAGCTCTTCATTCTCTGGCTGAGGTCAGAAGGGCTGGGCAGAGGCAGAGGGAGATGAGATTTCTCTCTCCTTGCTCCAGTAAGCAGGGAGGATGTACAGGTTTTGTATCATTTTCCAGGTGTGAGTAAGGCCTGCTCTGCATCAACAGGCTGCACCAGGATGGTGAAAACCATTTGTTGTTTTAGTTAGTTGAACTGGTTTTGTCTGGACATCTCAACCCTGCTAAGAAATGCTCTTTTCAAGTTTCTTGGCTTATTCTAAAAGTTATCTGTCTTTAGTGAACGGACAGAAAAATGTGAATTAAGGCCTCGGTGGCAGAAATACGCTAGTCAGGGTGTGGGGATAGCCTGGGCTTCATCTGAAGTTTTGCTTTCATTTTCAGGCAAACTCAAAACAAACTCAAGTCTGAAGTGAGAACTGAACAGGTTCGGGCCTCCCGTGTCATGGCTTCGAACAAGGCCTCAATGTTATCAGAACCAAAGTTTGGGCTCAGAGATACTATCATTAGATCTCAGCTGGCACAAATGGTGGACTCCTACACAGACATCCAGAGCTACAGGTAATTATCATTCCTGAGAAGAATTACTTTTGTGGGTTGTAACTTAGCACAGACTGTTGGAATAACTCATCTGTTATTTCATCCTGTGTCTCCACAAACAAGAAATTCTGTAGAAAAGTATGATCCATACTTTCCAGAACAGTTTTCTTTCCACGTTTAGGCATGAGCAGAGCAGAATTTAATTAGTGTCTCTATCAAGACTTGCCTTATGGTTCTTGTGGAGGAAATGGCCTTTGTGAAGTCATGTTTTTTCTGTGCTTATTTTAGACATGGTCTGGAAATGCATTAGCTCTGGGCACTCCAGCCTTCTCCCTCTCCATTTCTGTCCACTGCTTATGCATGTAGTAGTTCAAATAACCTCATAAGAAAGAGCTTGAGTGAAATATATAATTAGGACCAAAATGTTACTGTGTTTGCATCCTTTTTTGCATCTCATTCTGTGAATCTATAATTTCAAACTGCTACTGCACTGCTACAGCCTTATTTTTGGTGTTGTTTTTCTTTAACACTTTGTGTATAACAATGTATCCTTCTGTAAAAATGTGCTGTAGTTAAATCATTTTTGGGATTTAAACTTTGTCACCTTTCTGGTAATTTTCCCTGGCAACATGTTAGCTCTATGGGACATTATTTACCTGGTTAATGGCAGTGCTGTTTCCTGGGCTCTGCAGTTTGCAGCTCTGGGGTTCTGTCACTGTCTTTGCAGGGTTTTTGTTGGGACATACAACGTGAATGGTCAGTCACCCACGGAGAGCCTCCAGCCCTGGCTGAGTTGTGATGCTGAGCCTCCAGACATTTACTGCGTGGGGTGAGTGCCTGTCCCTGCCCCATCCTCACAAACCTGGGCTGTGCTGGCGGATCTGTCACCAGAGGAGTGGAGCCAGGACACCACAGGAATGTTGGCACTGGTATAGAGCATTGCACAGCTCCAGGGCGGGTGTGCCCACAGCCGGTCAGGGTTGTTGGTCTGGTAGGGTTTGGCCTCTCGGTGTTACAAAACCCTTAATGCCATTTGATGTAATAGTGACACTAATTTAGCTCTACATTTAACATACATCTACAATCAGCATAACCGAATTTGAGTTTTCAGTTATAAATTTAGTGAGTGTAAGCTGATTTAGTTCTTTCCTGGAGAAGGGGTTGGAGAGTTATAAACAAGTGCATGCATCCATGGGTTCCTTCCTCTAACACAGTTTCCAGGAGCTTGATCTGACTAAGGAAGCCTTCTTTTTCAATGACACACCGAAGGAAGAAGAATGGTTTAAAGCTGTAACTGATAGTCTTCACCCAGATGCCAAATATGCAAAGGTAAATGTGGCTTTTG
Source organism: Hippolais icterina (assembly GCA_013400075.1). NCBI lineage: Eukaryota > Metazoa > Chordata > Aves > Passeriformes > Sylviidae > Hippolais > Hippolais icterina. Next base: position 6,854 of record VWYN01010184.1, read on the forward strand.
GGGATGTTTGAGTGTGGAATAATTTTCCACTTGGCTCTCTTTTCCCTTTGCTTTCTCTTGTTCTCAATGGCTGTGCCTTCAGAGCCTGTGCAGGTTCTATAGGCAGTGTTTCTGTGCAGAGTGCTGAGGCAGGGACAGGATGGGAAACAGAGCCAGGCTTCCCCACTTAAAGGGAGCTCCTGCTGTCTTGGGGAAGGAGAATAGAAAGTTTTGTACCTTCTTCCATGTCTGCCTACAATGTATGGTGGAATGAATTGTGACAGTATTTTGGTAGGAATATTATTTATGTTTTAGCTCCTGCTCCATAGGTCTGCTTCATCTCTTGTCTCTGGTGTTGAAGGGAATCTCCTTCCATGAGCTTATGTCTGTGCTGTAGCTCTTGCTTTGAGCTTTAACTTCCTTTACTGCTGTTGCTCCCAGCTCCTTCCTGGGCTGTGCTGCTGGGAGCCCTGCTGATGCACTGGATGATCCTGAAACTTTCTTTTTGGTGTGGATGGATGTGCCTTCTCTCAGCAAACCTCTTCCATGACAGCATTGAATGGACCAGGGTCTGTTGTTCAGGTGAAATTTGTGCGACTGGTGGGGATCATGCTCCTGTTGTACGTGAAGGCAGAACTCGCTTTGAACATCTCCGAGGTGGAAGTTGAGACTGTGGGAACTGGAATCATGGGGAGGATGGTAAGAATGGCAACTGTGCATGAGAAGGGGTGAGATTTGGAAGAGCCCCCCTCTTTGGATGCAATGGTTATTCCTCCAGCTTAGGGCTGTGGCTGCTTCTAGAAGCAGATACTCCTATCCCTATGCCAGGGGCACTGTGAGAAGGAACTGCCAGGTGTTCAATGTTCAAATCAATAATCATTAATTAGGATTTTCAGCCTATTCCTTCCTCTGGAATTAAACAGTCTGTCTCAAAGTCTTCTGGTTTGTCCACTGCTAGTAACTCATATGTGGTGTAGAAGCTTCTGACCAATGTCTTTGTCTTTCTCTTTCAGGGTAACAAAGGTGGTGTTGCCATCAGGTTCAAATTCCACAACACCAGCATGTGCATTGTGAATTCTCACCTCGCAGCTCACATGGAGGAATACGAGCGGAGGAACCAGGACTTCAAAGACATCTGCTCTCGGATGCAGTTCTGCCAGTCGGATCCAAATTTGCCTCCTCTCACTATTGGCAAACATGAGTATGCTTCCCATCAATCTGTGGGGATCATGGCATGTGCAAGGGAGCGCTCTGTGAATGTGCTGGGGGGTGAGGAGTGGCATAAATGTGAACTGGAGAGGCCAGAAAAGCTTTTCCTGGTTTGGACAGGGCTCACCCACACAGTTCTGACAGGTCACTTGTCACCTTATGCTCTCCCAAGCCTTGTTTTAGTCTCAAGCCCAGAGTGGGGATGGGGCAGGAATAAGCACTGACTTCCCCAGCTGTGGATTTCAGTCACTGTGAAACAATAACAGCACCAGTCATTAAGAGATAGTGACAAACATGCAGAGCAGTGATTAATAACAGCAAAAATAGAAAAGGTGGCTTCTCTTTTAAGTTTTCACTGTTGTTATTCCTGATGAGAGCAGCTCATCAGAGGGGTTGTGATAGGGAGAGACCCAGAGCTGCAGAGTGGAGCTGCTGTCCATGGCTGGCTGCACCCTGGGGCAGCTCCAGGCCTCTGCACATTCTGGTGTATGTTCTCTTTCAGTGTGATCCTGTGGTTGGGGGACCTCAACTATCGTCTGGAGGAACTGGATGTGGCAAAAGTGAAGCAGCTGGTAGAGGAGAAAGCGTTTCTAGAGCTTTGCCAGTATGACCAGGTACTGATGTCTGACCTGCCTGCACGTGGTGCTGAGGGTGCTCGGTACAAACCACACAGCTCCTTGGCCTTTTCTGTGCTCAATATTTCCCTTTTACTCCATATGGAAATTGTACTTGGGATTATCTAAAGTTAAAGTTTTTATCTTCTTTTGTAGCTGAAGAGGCAAATGAAGGCAAATGCAGCCTTTGAGGGCTTCACAGAGGGGGAGATCTCTTTCCAGCCAACATACAAGTATGATGCTGGCTGTGATGACTGGGACACAAGGTACAGATGTGATGCTGCAAATGGCTGATGTTATCACTGAAGGAAGTAAAAGCAAGGTTAAAAAATATTGCAGGTCTAATGGCTGTAAATAGGAACAGTTCTGAGGTTATTTCTCATTCTCTCCCTTTGCTCCAAAATTCATCTCCTGTTTATATCTATTTACATTAATTTTCTCCCACAGCTATTTGTCAGATACTCCTAATATTTTTTTCCCAGTAATAATCCTATTGGATTTCCTCTTAGAGGTGTACAAAGTTAATGAAACCTTTTAGCTAGTTTAATTCTTTTTTTGTCTGGTTTGTTTTTTTTTCCCCAAGTAAAACTTTTAGGATCTTAGTTTTGCTATTCTCTCCTGTACCTGCTCAGGTGAGATCAGCCAGGGTTGACATGGAGTCAACTGAGCTGTTCCTCAAAAGCCTGTGAGAACCATCCTTCTTGTAATGCTCTATATGCAGAGCTGCTCTAGTCTCAGCAAACCAGGAACTTGCTCTAGTCTCAGCAAACCAGGAACTTCAGCTGCAAATGCAGAAATTAATCTGTGCAGCTGTCAGTGAAAACAATAAATTCAAAATTTAAATGAGGGGTTTTTTTTCATGGCTCTCATGGTCAAAAATACCCAAGTATTGCTTTGTATGTTAATTGTATCTTGCACCTTTGAAGAAGCAGGAAGTAAAGCATGAGCTAGATATAACTTATAGCAGACACTCAAACTTTTTTTATCTACGAGAAGAAACTGTTAAAAAATACCACTTTGACAGAGAATGAGCTGCAGGCCATGGCAGGAAGCCCTGATCTCTGGGCGAGCAGTGAGCACTGCTCGAATGTCCTGTGTTGTTACTGCATCTGCTCTGTGCCTGGAAATGGTGATTTTTCTCTCTGTTTTAGTGAGAAGTGTCGTGTTCCAGCCTGGTGTGATCGGATACTCTGGAAAGGACAGAACATTGCCCAGCTGAGCTATCGCAGCCACATGGCTCTGAAGCTCAGTGACCACAAGCCAGTGAGCTCTGTGTTTGAAATTGGGGTAGGTATGTCAGTGCTGGATGAAGTAACTCTGCTCACCTCATCCCCTGGGTGCTGATTTCCCTCTCCTGCTTTTATGGCATCTGCAGAGAACAATGGCTTGAAAGGTGGGCTGGATCAGATATGGAGATGGGATTGTTGATCACAGTGAGCAAGGGTTGTGTAAATGATACTGCAATTAAGCTGGACAAGGCCTGAATATCTGTTGGTGTTCTTTGGGAACACAGTAGTGTGTTGTCTTACTTCTTATTTTTTCTGAGGGAAAAAAAAAAAAGGTTGATCTAGTACTGACTGACTTTTGTTAGTTATGGCAAAGTCCTTTACTGTTGGGTCATGAGAAGGTCTTGGAGGTTAGTGCTCCAAGCAGCTCTGCCCATTCCTTGTGTTGTACACTCTAATGTGCTGCTAAAATCAAATTACTTCCCATGTTTCCCACTGTGTACCAGCAGTCCTGCAGAGGCACAGTCTATGCTAGCTGGTCTGGTGTGTGTTCTTTTCAGGTGAAGGTGGTGAATGAGGAGCTCTATCGAAAAGCCTTTGAGGAAATAGTTCGCTCCCTGGATAAGCTGGAGAATGCCAACATCCCCTCGGTGACACTGTCCCGCAGAGAGGTAGGGCATGGTCATGTGCCAGCACTCCCTGAAGGAACTGAGCAACCCTAAACCCCAGCAGTAGAAGATGGATCCTAGACCCTTGGATCTGGTTCCACAAAAGTAGAATATTTTGCCTTCCAGCCACTCTCTGTTTACAAGCTCTAGGAATCTTTGTTCTTATTTAGATTATGGTGATTTCCATTCACAGTCCAAGGCTGAAACACAGGGGTTGTCATTCCCTGAGGTGGGAAGAGAGAAAGCAAAAAGGTGGTTTGTGACCCTTGCTCTGACTTGTGCTTTCAAACATAAAACGTAAAATTGTAAGGATCTGGAGAAGGTCACAAACCAGCTTTTGCTTTGTGTGTTGGGACTATAAAGATAAGCCCAGGAGACATCTGAGGCTGCAGCTATCTCATTCTCTATTTTATTGTAGTTATTTGAGGACAGCATTTGTTTTTAAGGGCCCCCTGATGCTAAGGACTTTGGCATTCAGAGTAAGCAAGGGTGATCCCCTGGAGTCCTGGAAGAGAGGGGAGTGGGGGCAAGGGGTTAATCTAGTTGTCTTGCTGCTTAATAATTAAACCACAGGACAGGAATTGCTGCTCAGCAAGGTGGAATGGGCTGATAATGTTGGCTGACATTTGTTTCTAGATCCAGTTTGAGGATGTTAAATACATGCAGCTGCAGGTAGAGAGGTTTACAATCCGCAATGGCCAAGTGCCCTGCCAGTTTGAATTTATAAGCAAACCAGATGAGGAAACCTACTGCAAGAAGTGGCTGACTGCTAATCCCAGTAAGGGCTTCTTGCTCTCAGGTGAGCTCCTCCTTGTTTGTCTCATGTTAATGAGCTGACGTTGTCCCCTTCTGGCTTAGCTCCCTCTACACTTCTGAGAGTGCTGTGCCTGTTCACAGGCTGTTGGTTTAATACTGGTTGTAACTGAGTCTGGGTTTTTTATCCTCTTCTGGCAGATGCTGAGATCACAGTTGAGCTGGAGGTGTTTGTTAATAAATCAACAGCTACTCGCTTAAACTCCGGAGAGGAAAAACTTGAAGATATCTTAGTCTTGCATCTTACAAGAGGGAAGGATTATTTTCTATCCATAACAGGCAACTATTTGCCAAGTTGCTTTGGGTCTCCCATCCATACACTGTGTTTCATGAGGGAACCAATCCAGGACATGTCAGCAGAATCCATTCGGAGACTTGTGAGTTAAAGACAAGATTCCCTTCCAAACACACAGGAGCATTAAAACTAGATGCTGAGGCCTGTCTGTTTTTATTAAGAAGTCTCAAAGCTCAGATATAAGCTTTGTGAAGTATTTTTTCCGAGTTGAATAAGAACTTGGCTAGCTACCTTTTGTTTGTCTCCCTCCTGCCTACACTGCCCTCCCTCAGACCCTGATGCCAGTAGAGCTGAGTGATGATCCTGCCTATCCTGATACACCTATGGACATCCCAAAAGAGCTGTGGATGATGGTGGATCACTTGAATCGCAACGCTTCCCAGCAGGTTGGCACTGGAAACACAAAATGAGATGCTTGCTTTAGGTTAAATGTTGAAGATAATATAGTAATATAATGCTAATATGGTGGTATTAGTATATAGTATATATAGTAGCATATAATGCTAATGGTAGTATGGTAATAGCAATCAGTGTGAGCTGGGCCATGGGAGATAAGTGGTCCTGATGCCCCAGGTTGTACTGTTTGGTGCTTGTGACCGTGTCTGTGTGTCCAGGCATCAGCAGTGCTCTCCTGCACTGCTCACACTGCAGTGCCACAGCCTTCCTAGGGCTGTTTGTGCTGAGACTTGGGTGATAACCACCAGTTTGGAGAGACTTTCCAGGCAGATTATAAGGACATTGTTCTATTTACCCAAAATTCTGTTTTCCTTGGACTGATAAAGGGCTGTCTTTGCAGGAGGATCTGTTTCAGCAGCCAGGCCTCAGATCTGAATTTGAGCAAATCCGAGACTGTTTGGACACAGGAATGTACGACACCTTCTGTATCCTTTTAGACTGATGGCCAGGAGGGCTCACTGTGCAGAGTGCCAAAACTGAGACAGGTTTTTAAGTTGCTGTTTCTCCAGAGTGACTGAGCTCTGCATTTCCTCATGGCTCTGTGTCATCCTCTGCTGAGTCCTGGCAATGTCAATGAATTACACAAGTGCCCAACTGCTAACAGCAACAGCTCATGTGGAGGCCAGGGGATTAACCCAAAGCTGTAGGCAGAGTTCTGGGACACCTAACCAAAAGTTCACTCATGTTTCAGCAGAAATAGGACCAGCTTAGGTCGTGCTGTGCTCTTCCTTAACCGTGTTTGGATCAGTGGGCAGCAACCACTCGGTGGCAGAGGCCCTGCTGCTCTTCCTGGAGAGCCTGCCCGAGCCTGTCATCTGCTCCAGGTTCTACAGCTCCTGTCTGGAGAGCGCCAGCAACTACAGCCTGAGCTGCCAGGTACTGCTGGCTTCCCTCAGGGACCAGCTCCAATTCCAGAGGGAGGGAGGCAAACTGGCCTCTGGTACACCAGTCATCGGGCTTTGCTCTCAGGATCTTAATCCTCTGTTAAATGATCTGGAACTGGATCATTTAAATGGAACTGGAGCTGTTAAATGATCTGGAACTGCACCTGCTTCTGGGTTGTAAAGAGCTGTTGGCACCTGCAGACAGGGGGATTTTGGGGCCAGGTGCAGCTGGAAGGCAGTGCTGTGTCTGCAATATAAATGTTGGTGTTTGTCCCTTCCTCAGATTATCTCCAACCTACCAGTGTGCCATAGAAATGTGTTTCAATACCTGATGGCATTTCTACGAGAACTACTGAAGAATTCAGGGAAAAACCATTTGGATGTGAATATTCTCGGTAAGGCAAGCAAAATAACCCTCTGTTCAGATGGGCTGCACAGTTAGGGCAGCAAAACACTTCATCCCCGAGTACAGTTGTGGCTTCTACTGCTTTGAACCTTTTATTATAAGTGAAATATAGAAAAGCAGGAGTCTGGGAAAGTGAGGAGGTGTGGAGGTCATCAGCTTTGTCCTGCCTCATTCCAAAGCCGGGCACTCTTCCCTGGGGTTGGTGGCACAGCCCTCCATGTCCTGCTCTCACTGTGTGTCCGTGTGGCTTCTCCCTGCAGCCAGCGTGTTTGGTGGTTTGTTACTCCGACCTCCTCCCGGACATCCCACACCCGACATCGCTGAGAAGAGGAAAGCTCAGCAATTTATCCACCAGTTCCTCGTGAGAGAAGATGATTTACCATGAATATCAGATGTGGTTAATCTGACTTTTAGACACTGAATTACTGTAAAAATATTTTTTGTACATTACACTGGCGCTTTTTTTTTTTTTTTTGATATCACAGTATTTTATACAATCTGTTGCTTTTGAAGGCAGGGATCAGGCGGTTTGACACCTGATTATGCTGTAAAATACATAAAGTTTCACAATAAGCTGTATGTAGACAAGTTAAAAAATACGAAAGCTGATAATTACACTGTATTTTATTTAACGAGAAAGTTTTTAAGTCCCTGCTATTTAAATAAACGGATCTGGAGCCGTTTCGCGGCCTGTGCCCGGTGTCGCTGAGGGCCGTGAGGGGCGCGCGGCCGCGGGGGGGCGCTGTGCCTCGTCTTCCCGTCAGCCCCCGCGGCGGGCGCGGCGCTCCCGNNNTGGGGCTGTGCCTGCGACCGGAACGGGGCCTGGGCCGGCCCAGCCGCCTGACCCCCTTCTCTGCCCGTCCTTGTGTTGCAGATGAGCCGTTCCGGCCGGAGCTCCCGGTAGCGCGGTGAGAGGCGCGGAGCCATGGGCGAGAACAGTCCCGAGGGCAACGCCATCTACTATGAAGCGGAGGAAGACGACTTAGCCCAAGATGAAAATATGATGAGGTTTGCTGACAAAAACGGGCTGGTGTCCTCCTCGTCCGGGACGGTCTATGACAGGACAACTGTGCTCATAGAGCAGGACCACAGCGTGCTGGAAGATGAGGAGGATGAAGGACAGTGTGCTGATCACTTGCCTTTCTTACCCGAGGGTCATGAAGAAGGATTTCATTTAATAGCAGATCATGAAGGGATGTCGCAGGGTTATGTGCAACACATTATTTCTCCAGATCAGATTCATCTTACAATAAATCCTGGTTCAACTCCCATGCCAAGAAACATCGAGGGAGCAACACTCACTTTGCAGTCCGAGTGCCCAGAAACCAAGCGTAAGGAGGTGAGTAGCTAAACGTGATTCTGGTTTTGTGCACCTTAAAGGCTTTGAAAATGGCCTTTCCCAAGGCTGTTTTTCAGGAGAGGGGCAGTAGTTTTGCTCATTTTGGAGGGGTTTTGTGTAACGGAGTGAGTTGCCCTCCACTAAATCTGCTCTCGTTGTCATCCCCAGCTCTGCAGTGTGCTGGAGAGAACCGTGTCCCAGCAGAGCTGCCAGGGCCATCCCTCTGACACACCTGCTGCCCTAGGGCCCTGCCAGAAGGCACCTGGTGACACTGCAGGGTGTGGCACTGACACGTGTTTGTGTCAGTGATTTGTGTGATTTTAGCGATCTTCAGGTTTTCTTCTGGTCAGGTCGTTTCTTTGTGAGTTCAGAGGTAGCTGAAACAACCTGAGCTGCTTCTCTGGGGCTGGCAACATTCTCAAGAAAAGCACATTCAGGTCACAGTTAAGAGCCAGGCCATTGCTGGGAGCTGGAGTACCAAATGTGAGATGCCAAATTTTAAATTATTTGTAGTTTTACTGTGTCACAGGGAGACTGTAAGAAGAAGAGGGACACTTTAAGCTGCCATCTGATGTATTTTGAAAGCTAAGGTCAGCCTGCCTGGTTAAAATGGAGTTTACTCTTAATTCTGTTTCCCTAATGAATTCTATCTGGATGCACAGTGGGGAGAGCTTATCCTGGGACTCTTTTTTTTGGGTGCAGGAGCAAAGGGAATCTGACTGTGCCACCAGCTCAGGGACAACTTAGTGCTCCTTTTTTGGCCTGCCTGAGTTACGTGAGAGGTGATGAGTGCAGGTGCCAGTGTCAGGGGCAGCCCTGGCTGTGACACTGAGTCCTGTCCAGCAGGACAGAAGTGTCACCATCGTGGCTCAGGAAATGGGGCTGGGGGGGATCAGCTCTGCAGCTGAGGAACTTCTGGACTGGGGTGTGTTCAGTGAGCCTGTGTGAGTCTCTTTCTGTCAGTCACCCAAGTTAGCAGCTGCTGCAGCCTGGAGCTGCTGAAGTATTTCACTTTCTCTCTTTGTGGGACCCTGAGCTGCTCCCAGAGCAGGGAGTGGGAGCTAAATGGGGTGAAATGGCTGCATGTGCAATTAAACTGAGTTCATTTTTTCACCCTTGTGTTTTAGAGAAGGCTTGTAAGATGTGGAATTTCCCAGTGAAATGCTTTATATGAATGTATTTTCCATTTCTGGGATTAATTTCCCAGAACAGAGGGCATTGATACCATAATGTGAAAGCAGTGGCACTGAGCACGTGTGAAAGGCCTTTTTGCCTGATGTTTCAAAGGTCTTATGGATTGTCTGGAGGTGAGGAAAGGAAAGCTCTAAAGCTCCCAAACATCTGGGTCATCTCTGAAAATCAGCAGCTCTGTTCTTTGGTACTTCCAAAATGTCTACAACAGTTATGGCACTTGAGATAATTGTTTTAAAGTCTTAGATTTTCAGGTCAGCCTTAGACATTTATGAAGCTAAAAAGGGGGTTTTGCACTTTAGTTACCTTTGGCTTTTTTTTTATTCTGTAATCTCTCATTGTAATTATGTTGGTAAGAGCAAACGTGATTACAGTTTCATATTTCAAATTGAGTTATTTTTTGTTGAGAGATGACACAGAAAATGTAGCCATTTAGGAGGAATATGGTAAGCTCAGGAAGAGTTAAAGGCAAACAGAGCAGTTACTGTAGACTTTGAACCAGGGTGTGAGGCTCTGCTTCCTCCAGCCCTGTTGGCTATTGCACAACGAGTTCCCATTTCTGAGGTAAATGCTGGATCACGTCTCTTCCAGCGTCCCCTGGCAGAGGCAGCAGCTCACTGTCCCTGGCCAAAAGCCACAGCCTTTGTCCTCAAAGTCCCTGGGCCCTGTCCTGCCTGTCCAGGCATTGCCTCTGCTGCCTTGTTTGTTTTCTGTTGTGCTTGGGTGCTGTGGCAGCTTGGAGCCCTTGCTGCTGTTTCTGTGAGGCTTTCAAATCAACCTCTGATGGTTTTGTGTGTATAAGCAGTGTGCAGTGTGTTGAAGTGCTGATGTGAAAAGATGCTGATGTGGTGCTTCACAGAAAGGTTTGTTTTTCTCAGAACGTGGTGGTGATACTGCTGCTGCCTGTGGTTTGCTGGGAAGGATTTGTGAAATAAAGATTTGGCCTCTGAGGGAGGGGGAGGGCTGCAAGGCCGTTGGCAGAGTTCAGGCCATTAAACTGATGTTGCTACTGCCAGCTTCCCTTACACACAGGCACTGACAGCTGGGAGCCAAACCAAGCTTAATCTGTAATCAATACTGTCCTTTTCCTTCGAGACCTAAATGTAAACATCTAGAAAGCTTAATAGAACCCTCCCTTGATTTTCAGGTAGTTCCTGCCTGTGTCAGATCCCTTGTGTACCACGGGAGGTGTCATGGGGAATGTTCTGTGAAGTGTTAATTTCCAGCTGCCTTAAAGCTGTAACAGGGAACATTTACTTCAGTGCTGATACAGGAATTGTACTGGATCTGGTGATCCCGGGGGAGGATGATGTACCCTCCTCATGTAATAAAATGTGCTGTGATGTTGGGGTGTTACTGCTCTGTGCTCCCGTGTTGTGGCTGCCTCAGCACAACCAGACTTCCTAACTGCATTGTAATCGTGCTGCAGTTCTTGAGCATTTAGTGGTAATTTCTGCCTGATTTGAACTGTAAATTAAGGGCAAATTGCTTAGAGTGAAATTACTGTTTCCTTCTCTGAGATTGTTGAGTGACTAGTTGAAAATGTGAAGGGATGAATTTCTTACTTCCCGTGGCAGATGGGAGCTCAGCCATGCCCAAGAAAGCTGGGCTCCAGCACACCTTACAGAGACTGGGGAACACAAAATATTTCCTCTTCCTCCTCCTTCCCCAGCTTTCTATACTAAGCATGACATCACATGGCCTGGGATACCCCTGGATCAGTCAGGGTCAGCTGTGCTGGCTGTGTCTCCTCCCCACTCCCTGTGCACCCCCAGCCACTTGCTGGTGGGGCAGAATGAGAAGCACTAAAAAAATCCATCTCTGTATCATCAGCCCTGTGTTGAGCACAAATCCAGAACATGCTCTATACAAGTGAAGAAAATGAACTCTATCACAGCCAAACCCAGCACATTATGCTATTTCTGTACCTTGTGTAAAGGTCTCTTGTATGTCTCACAGGAGGGTTGAACGTTCTCTAAATATGAAGGTTTTATTGAGGCAAGGTGAAGGGGAATGCCAGCCTGTTTGTGAGAGCAAGAGACCATGGATTGAGATACACAAAAGATCATTCAGCTTTATAGAATTTTCTTAAAGGGGTCCTGCTGGCAGTTTTGTTCCCTACAAAATAGGTTGGAAGTAACCAAGAAGCTATTTTTCTTTCATTATGGAGAACTGTCTAGAACCTGATTTATAGCTGGTGTGACTTGCCAAGTCCTCTGTTGGACTCCTCAACCACCTTTAGGTGTTGAGGTTTCTGAACTTTAACAGTCAAATGAAAGCCATCAGTCTGGTAATTAATGGTGGAGGATAACTTTATTCAGACAGATCAGGGGGTGTATTCCTTCTGCTTCACAAGAGAGGATGAGATTTCAATGGGTGTTACCACTTGCACACTGGAGGCTTTTAAACAATCCCTTGTGCCTACTGCAGAAGTGGGGAAGGTACCAAATCAAGTTCCATGTGAAATTGTCCTTGGGATCTCAGTGGCTTATTGAGAAATCTGTGGCACCTGTACCTGGGTGTCCTTGTGACCAAGTGTGATCCATTAGAGGCACTGACTGTTACAGTAGCCACAGAAGGAAAGAGCAAGGCTCAATGAAGGCTATTTTGGGATAAAGTGAAGTAATGAATGGACTAGTGGTTAGACCATGGGAGATGATAAAAACTCTTTTGCTCAAGGTGTTGATGGAAAATCAGCACACGGGGCAGTGGGTTTGAGCATTGTGACAGTGCATTTTCCTTTGTCTCCCTGCTCCACAAATAAGCTATGCTGGAAGCATTGGACTAAAGTCCAAGTGCTACACATGCGGGTAGTGGACAGCTTTGATGGCTCCTCAATGTTCTTTCCAACTGTTTTATCAGATTTTTAGCTAGAAAAATTTTGGATTATGTTTTTCCTTTTTCCCCTTGTGTTAGATTCCTGTTCTGCAAGGCCAGCTGCTTTCCCATGTGCCATTCCTTCCTCACAGCGCACAGCAGAAATGTTCTTGTCAGAGAATTAAGCAGCAGTAAATATTTTGGGAGGGCTTTGGGGTCAAAATCTGTTGCACTGTCTTTGATGTCTGACTGCATCAAAGGACTACATCCATATCTGGATTCCAGCAATTTTTAAGAACTATTCAGCATGCAGCATTTTGTCCTTCAGGTTAAGCGCTACCAGTGCACCTTTGAGGGCTGTCCCCGCACCTACAGCACCGCTGGCAACCTGCGCACGCACCAGAAAACCCACCGGGGGGAGTACACCTTCGTCTGCAACCAGGAGGGCTGTGGCAAGGCCTTCCTCACCTCCTACAGCCTCAAAATCCACGTCCGGGTGCACACCAAGGAGAAACCGTTCGAGTGTGACGTGCAGGGCTGTGAGAAGGCGTTCAACACACTGTACAGGTGAGGGGTGTTCAACACTGTACAGGTGAGGGGTGTTCAACACTGTACAGGTGAGAGGTGTTCAACAGTGTACAGGTGAGACATGTTCAACACTGTACTGGTGAAGAGTGTTCAACGCTGTACGGGTGAGAGGGTGTTCAACAGTGTACTGGTGAAGGGTGTTCAACACTGTACAGGTAAGAGGTGTTCAGCACTGTACAGGTGAGAGGGTGTTCAACACACTGTACAGGTGAGGTGTTTAATACTGTGCAGATGAGGGGTGATCTACACTGTGCAGGTGAGGGGTGTTCAACACTGTACAGGTAAGAGGTGTTCAGCACTGTACAGGTGAGGGATGTTCAGCTCTGTACAGGTGAGGGGATGTTCAGCACTGTACAGGTGAGAGGGTGTTCAACACACTGTACAGGTGAGGGAGTATTCAACACTGTACAGGTGAGATATTCAACACTGTACAGGTGAGAGGGTGTTTTAACACTGTACAGGTGAAAAGATATTCAGCACTACAGGTGGGAAGACTCTGGCAGGTTTTGTCGTAGATATGGCTGTTGCTGTTCTGCAAGTTTCATCTACTTTGTGTTTGTGTTTGAATACAATTGTTTTGCTTCTTCCAGCTACAGGTATGAATATAAACCCTTCAAGTGTGGCAATGCTGTCCAAAGGGTAGGATGACAGAACTGTGGTGACTTCTTTATATTCCAATAGCATTGAAGGTGGTGCATGGACACAGGGGTCTCTCAGACTTGTTGGAGGACTTTGGAACTGATAGCAGTCACTTCCATGAGCTCATTACCTTCTGCTCAGGATATGTTAAGCCTTTGATCCTGTCCTGCACGTTTGAAAGAATGGCTTGCTTGCCTCAGGCCAAGGCTGTCTTATCCTACCAGTCCTAAGAGGGATTTTTTTGACATTTTTTTTAGGTTGAAAGCACATCAAAGGCTTCACACAGGGAAAACATTTAACTGTGAATCAGAAGGCTGCAGCAAATACTTCACAACGCACAGTGACCTGAGGAAGCACATTCGAACACACACAGGAGAAAAGCCATTTCGGTGAGTTGCTGGCTGGCAGTTCTGGCTTCTGTGGCTCAGGTAATGAGGCACCTGTGCCAAAAAGCAGCTGCCACTGCTCTCAATGGAATGGTGTTCTGAGAAATAAAGGAAGGTGGCTGGCTGGCATTGGAGCATGTTTGTTCACAGTGTTATGGTGGATGCAGTGATTGTCCTAAAAGACAAGAATAGTTAAGGTAGTTTTTTAAGCATAAACCTATGCCATGATGAGCATCTTTTAAAACACATTGCTGCTCTCTGCTGGAATGCAGTGTGTATTTCATGAAGGAATCCCCCAAATACTGCCTTCATGCTTGGATTTTAAAGTCCTACTCAGAGCCCTGCTATGATGTGTGTAGCATGCACAGCAGCTGCTGGGAGATACCTGGTTGCTAACAGAGCTTAACCTTGGGCCTGCTTTTTAGAGTCCTGGGACTATTGCAAAGCATGATTTAAGGTTGTAGCTAATGCATTGAAGGGGACTGATGCTGACTCTCCTGTGATGCCTCATTCAGGTGTGAGCATGATGGCTGTGGGAAGGCTTTTGCTGCAAGCCACCACCTCAAAACACATGTTAGAACACATACTGGTAAGTTCTATATTATTATTTTTAATTTTCTTTAATTGAGCTTATTCGGTTTATCCTAACTCTCAGAATCCTAATATGAATTTATAGTTGCATATAATATGGGAGTGACACTGAGCTGAGTGGCTCAGGTGACACGTGTGAGGGAGGGGATGGCATCCAGAGAGACCTTTGCAGGCTGGAGGAGTGTGCCCATGTGAACCTCATGAGTTTAAAAAGGCCAAGTGCAAATTCCTGCACCTGTGTCAGGCCAATCCAAATTTTCCATTTATGCAGTTATATTTATGCTTGACAGGTCTTGAATTCAATGAACGTGTTTTCACAAATGTATCAGAAATGATGCCTAACAATTAAATACTGTGTTGTGTGTCAGTTCCCATGGTGAAATGGAAGCACTCACCTGCAGGACTCCCAGGAATACTGAATGTGTGAAGGGACATTAAATGTCTTGTTTGTATGAAACACTGCTCTTCCTGGTGCTTTAAAAGTGTGTTTGACAGGACGTTTTTAAAGTCTGTTAAATATGTTCTGTGCTGCCTCTAGGGGAGAAACCCTTCTTCTGTCCCAGCAATGGTTGTGAGAAGACTTTCAGTACCCAGTACAGTCTCAAGAGTCACATGAAAGGTCATGAGAAGGGACATACCTATAATGCACTTCCCAATAACAATGTGTCTGAGGTTAGTAGCACTCCTGCTTAATGCTTCTGGGTTAGGTGGATATAAACCATGCCTTGGGGAAGAAATCATTTGATCTGCAGCTTGTTCTTAAGGTGTAGCATTTAAGACTGGGCTTTTCCAAGGGAGTTGTAAGTGCTCACTTTGCCACGTGTGCATGTGGGCAGTTGTATCCATCAGGCTGCTTTCCTTGTGTGTGCTTCAGTTGGAATCAACACTGGGAGATAGACACGTGAAATACAATAAATACTAACTGGGAAGGCTTAACTTTTTCATTTTCTAAAAGTTGATTTGTTCCTATGCTAATTTAAAATTCTGGGTGTATGACTTTCTTTACTTTGACAGACATGTTAAGAATTCCTTGGTAGCTGCTAAATATCCTTTGCTTAAAAATCTTGCTCCTTTGATTTTAGAACTGAGATCTGGGTCCCATATAAACAGAGGACTCTCAGAAGTAATTTAAAACATTTCTAACTTTTTTTTTAATATATAATTCAAACTGTTTTTCTTCTTCACAGGATACAAGTCACTCACTTTGTCTGAGTGATTTAAGCCTCATATCAACAGATTCAGAATTACGGGAGAACTCTAATCCAGTGAGTTATTGTCCTGGAATTGTTTCATCCTCATTTGAGCTCTGATTTTTGTCCTCCAAAATGTGCAGTGCTTAGTTCAACCTGCTATAGAAGACTCTGCATCTGATTTTACCATAACAGTGTTCTTGCTTCTTGACAAGTGTTGACTGAGCTTAGATTTTACATAGAGGAAAATGAGATGCTGGGCAGACTGTATTGTTCTTTGTGCTGTGGTGTGGGAGCAGGGTGCAGCTCTTGTGTATATTCTGCTCCTCGAGCAGTGTGGGTGACCAGAATTGCATAGTCCAGGATACAATCTAAATGGAGCTGATTTTTTCTGCTCCAGAAAAGGTTCTGCAAGCAACCAATTAATGTCTGTTTCTGATGGAGTACTGCAAGAAATAAGGGTTAAAAAAAGTGTGGATGCAGAGGAATATATTTTATTTTTGAAGCAGTTACTTATTTTTGTAGGGGTTTGCTCACTATGGTGGTGAATTTGATTACAGGTAATAAAAACTAGGTGTAAATTTACAGCATGTAAGATTTACATAAGTTGCTATTTTTGAAGGTGGCTGGTTCACTGGAGGAGGGTTTTTGACATTCTTGACTAGGGTTTGTGGAGACCTGAGATACAACATTGTCTGATGGCTTCCTCTTTGTTTTCTATTTGTCAGACACATGGACAGGACCTCAGTACAATCTCACCAGCAAGCATCTTTGAGTCTATGTTTCAGAGCCCAGACCACACTGCAAATCAGGATGACTCTCAGCAGACAGGTACCAGTTATATCTGCACTGGTGTTAAATGGAACTTTTTGACAGTTCTGCATGCATGTACTGAATCCAGCATTTCAGACTGAAGCATAATGGGTTCATTAAGAACCCATTTCTAAGAAACAAAAAGAGCTCTAACTTCAGTGTTGGAATTCATTGGTGTTGGGATGCATGGTGTGCACAGACAGTGACACTCAGTGACAGGAGAGGTGACCCAGCACTCTGTCCTGCAAGTACTGCCACTGGAGCTCTCAAGCAATCCACATCATCCTGTTTTCAAGGTTCCCTCTTGAAGTTGCTGCACAACCTGGCTGATAAAGGCTTATTAGAGAGAGCTGAGGAGCCTGATCAGGCTCAGTGTTACAAACTTCCTGAATTTGCAGCTACTTTTAGATTTCACTGTCTAGGATTGTTTTTGGGCACTAGTCGTGCTAATGCTTTACTTGGCAAAAATCCATCAGCTAGCTGATAAGTTCATTGAAAAAGCAGTTCATTCAGGCCTAATGAGAACGGCATGTATTTATATTTTTTCTGTTTCTCTTTCAGCAGCTTCCCTGATCGAAGGGTTTAACGGCGACGCAGACTCGGTCGCTGCGGTCCCGCCCCCAGCACGAGACGCAGCCTCGTTGTCCCTCCCCCTGGTCCTGCAGCTCGGCCTCCCTGAGCCCGCGCAGGCAGCGCTGCAAGCCTCGGCAGCACCCGCTGCTCCCTCCTCCATAGCACCCAGCTCACAGCCGGCTGCGTTTGGGAATCCTGCAACTGTTTTACAATCCCCAGAAGTGCCTGTTCCTCACAGCACACCGTTTGCAGCCAGTCGCCAAGACTTCCTGCAGCACACCCAGCCTCCGCCGCAGCCCATTGTGCAGGGACTGTCAGTGGTTGCTGGGGCTCCTGCCCCGACAGCCCCGAGTGCAGCTGAGCCCCTGCCAGCTGTAGTTCAGACTGTGCCTGTTGGTGCAAACCCTGTTTTGACCAGTAACCCCACTATAACCATTACTCCTTCTCCAAGCACCGCCATTCTGCAGTCCAGCATCGTCATGGGAGAGCAGAACTTACAATGGATCTTAAATGGTGCCACTGGTTCCTCACAAAGCCAAGAACAAATGGTCAGTACATCCAGCAGGGCTTTGGAACAGCTTGAACCATTCCTACTAGAGCCCTTGCTTTGGAAAAGGGAGGGGGTTAAACCTGTAAGATAAACCCCAGCATGCAGTGTGGTATAATGCTGGTCATGTTAGTGTGTGTTCATGTCACCAATGCAGCCCCTGGAATAGACAGGGAAATAAATAAGTAGAGGGCAGGGAAATAAATGAGTAGAGCACACAGAAACCCAAGGTGCAGGAAGATCTTGCTTCCTTCTTGGTCGGCTTCTCCCAGTGTGTTTATCCAGGACAGGGCACCACCAGGCCTGAGGATATACATGGGCCTTAATATATTACTTTTAATGCATAGAAGCACTAAAGACTCTGTAAAGATTGTGTTTAGGCATTTTGTAATCTCTGTCTCTGCCTAATTTTGACTGATAATGAAAAGAGTTTTAATGAAAAGAGAATGTTTGTGGTTTTCCAGTAAATCTGGATAACTGAAACATCAGGAGTTTTCTCTCAATCAGTATTGGTGCCACTTCAGGCTCTCAGCTCTAGGTGGACACGAGTGAGTGGCTGCAGGTACAGGCAGTGGGAGCACATACAGCAGTATTTTAAGAATTCAGTCATTCAATTATCAAAACCCATGAGCTGAGTTCGCCAGCAAATACTGGAGGAGATATTATGCCCAATCTTTAGGATCACTGAAACAATGCTTTGAGCCCAGTTTTCCTGTGTGTCTCTTTGGAATATATATATAGCTGATTAGAATTTGAACAACAGAAATTTGATTCAAGTCAATTCACACTTTTTTCTTTTTTTTCTTTAAAGCCACAAGTTCCAAAAGTAGTAGAAAAGGTGTTTTTTACCACTGCATTACCAGTAGCTGGTAACACAGGTAAGCGTGACACTGAACTAATTCAACAAAGCTGATTTCTCTCTCCCTGCTGTGAAATTCTGTAGTTCCATTGTGTTTTGTCTTCGTTTCACCTTCAGGAAACCCCGTTCAGCAGATTGGTCTCAGCGTTCCTGTTATTATTATAAAGCAGGAGGAGGCCTGCCAGTGCCAGTGTGCCTGCCGAGACTCTGCCAAGGACAAAGCCACCTCCACCGTTAAGAAGGAATGTTCCTCACCTGACTCAAAAACTTCGGAGCAGCCAGCTTCCCAGCTGCAGCCTCAGACCTTTCCTTCCTCCTCTGCTCCTCCTTCTTGTGGGCAGAGCAGTCAGATAGTTAACCCTTCAAACTCCCAGACTGAAACATTAAGTGCCATGGATGTATCGGACTTCCTGTCCCTCCAAAGCCCTGGAACCCCGTCTAATATAATTCCAATCGAAGCACTACTGCAGGGTGAGGAAGAAATTGGTATGAATAGCAGCTTCTCTAAGTGAAGATGTTCCAGATTTTCCTTTGCACCTGGAGGGTAAAACCCTTCTCCTTAGAAGCAGAAACTGAAGGATCGATTCTTATTCCTTCCTCTTTGGAAGTTTTGTGGCTTATTTCTGCTTCACGGATGTCATCTTAGTCACGTCCCAGGTACATCCACCTTTGAGATTCTATCTTAAAAAAAAAGGTAAAAAAAAAAAAAAAGAAATAGCTAAGTTATATATGAACTGTTTTGGCTGCACTGTCTGTCACTTTTGCTTGTCATATGTGAACACAGAAGTTAAGGTTACTCGTGTGCAAAATGATTTTTAAAAGGAAAAGGGGGGTTACTTTGTCTCCAATTGCACATCACTTACGTTTGGGATTAAGGTACTGGCAGCAAGTGGGTCTTTGTTACAACTTCTTGGGTCTCTATTCTCCTGTCTCTCATGTCTCTACTAACCATGCACTAAAGGGGAGCCCAGGAAAGGAGGCTGCAGGGGGAGGAAATGGCATAGCTGGGGACAGGGTTTATCTGCAGTGTGATTTGAAGGTGATGGTCACATACCTGATGAGGAGCTGGAGCCTGGTTTTGCTGTGTACTAATGCT
This sequence comes from Hippolais icterina, assembly GCA_013400075.1. Lineage (NCBI taxonomy): Eukaryota > Metazoa > Chordata > Aves > Passeriformes > Sylviidae > Hippolais > Hippolais icterina. The sequence continues at coordinate 26,033 of VWYN01010184.1, forward strand.
CTTACTAAAGCCTCCAGGAGCTTTGGGGGTGTTTATTTCAGCAGGGCACAGGTACCTTGTGCCCTTAATAGATCTGTTCACTAAATTCCATTAGGGCTCAAGTGTGTTGCAGACACAACATGGAAGCACAGCTGGAGCCACTGCTGGCTCTGGCTCCAGAGTCTGTTTTCTTGGCCTCTCCAAAGGGTACAGTGGGTCCCAGGTGTGGTCAGGTTGGTGCCTGCTGCTCTTTTGATTTCTTAGGCTCTGTTCAGCAACAAGTCATCATCCTAACCCTGGGACTGTTAAATCAGGAGCACGGTGCCTTTGCTTGCTGGTTACTCTCATCTTTTGTGAAGAACAGCCCTTAAGAAAATTTTGAGAAAGATTCAACGTAAATTCAGTTTGAATTCAGTGAGTCTGTCCTTCAGTTGTCCATACATGCTTCTTTTTTTCAGTGAGCTATATAATTTCTGCCTGACTCTGCCTCCAGCCTACTGCAATGCCAGCTTTTTGTGCACGGGGCTATTTCTTGACTAAAAGATGTTACGCAACAGAATAGTTTTTCATATCAAACTGAGAGTCTATATTCTAACCTACTCAGGGTAAATCAAATCCAAACCCCCCCTTCCACCAAAAAGCCTGTAATGTTGCAATAAATGCAGTCTCATTCTAAATGGTTTATTTATGCTGCATTATTTTAAAAGATGTAATTTTATAGTTTTTATCCATCTTTCTGGCTTTGGCTGTCAGTCTTCTTGTGTTAAAGGAAAGAATATTAAATAGTTTTATTCAGTTTACAGTGTTGTCATTAGTGAGATACAAAGATAGTGACTGTAAGCCAATTAGTGGGGAGTGTCCCTGCACTCAGTTTAGGAATGCAAACTGTAGTGGATAGAGATCTTTCACTCTTGGTGTTTGATCAGAGCTGCTCCCTGTATTTCCAGGGAGGGCAGAACCCTGTGAGTGCTGCCTGGTGATCAGCAGGTGTTTAACCCTCCTGTGACACGCTCAGTGTGGCCTGACCAACACTGAAACTGCCTTCAGCGACCTCTCGTGCTGTTCCCCAGGCATGGGTGGAAAGGGGCTGAAGGGAGCTGGCCTGTCCCTCGTGGGCAGCTTGCTCCTGGTGAAGTGCAGAGGGACAAGAGCCGTGTCCTGTGAGGGCAGACGGGTGTGCCAGGAACACTCCGTGCCTGGGACATGCTGTGTGTCTGTGCCAGGGCAGAGAGCTCGGTGTTGGCAGCTGCAGGGATGAACTCCAGGGCATCACCACTCATGCTGGTGGTGTTTCCTCTGGGTGTGTGGCAGGGCTGTTGTAGCAGGGCTGCCAGTCCTGCAGCAACAAGGTTTGACATCCACAAAACAGGTTAACGACCTTGTTTGTTCCTGTAATGGCAATCCTTGGAGGGCAGCAAGGTGGTGGCCCCTTTGCTTTTCTCCTACAGCTTTGTTTTGTGCTGCAGTTGGGTTGCATGGCAGCAAGAACTGCTTTGAACACACAAAGATAGTCCCAAGCCTGCATGGTTGGGATTGTCCTCGCAGAGGAGTCTCCTGCCAGCTGCTCTGCATGGAGCTCCACTTGGGGGGGAGTGAGCGCTGCCTGGGGGTCCCTGTGGTGCCTCTCACTCTGGCCTCAGGCATTTTCTTTGGCAAGGTGCAGCTGTGGTGTTGGAGGGTGAGTGGGTGTGGATGTGTGCCTGTGGGAGGCTGATGCAGGATTGTGAAGCTTCCCCAGGAGTTGTGGGGGTTACCTCTCATGGGGGACAAGGGTCCCAGGTGTGGCCTGCACTGTGACAGCTGGGCAATTTAGCAACTGCTTCTGAGCCTTCACAGCCTTCAGGGAGGCTTTTTTACTTTTGCTACTTATGACTTAGTCAACCTAAAACACGCTTCTGGTTGGACCAGAGAGCATCTTCAGAAACTTTTGTGACTGAAATGAGTAGAAGAAACTACCAAAGTCTCTGGACTGGGAAGCTCAATGTGGAGCTGCAGTGATGGGCAGCAGTGACCAGGGTCAATCTCTGCTGTTTCTCTTCACAGCTACTGGGGTTTTTTGTTGTGTTCCAGGAAAAGCACTATGTCCTGCTGATTCTTTGGTGCATTGGGTTTGCCAGTGCCCTCTTATACATGCATCAGGCAGGCTGCAATTCAGGTGGAACTGGTTAGAGCTTGTACTGAGGCAGGAGCATGGGAGCACACAGGCTGTGCATCCACTGCGTTTTACAGGTGTGTGCTTTTGTTGTTTGTTGTCCATCTGCTTTCCAGAGTGTTTGTGCTGCGTGTGTGTCTGAGATGTTTTCACATTTGCATCATCCCCAGTACTGTGTGCTCAGACTGTGCTCCAGGGCAGTCTGTGCCATGCTGGGATGGGAGGAGATCCAAGGGCAGCTGCAGCAAAGCCCTGAGATTCTGCAAGGCCAGAGACTTTCCTGTTCTCTCCTTGCTGCCCCAGCATTTAGCATATTCACTATTACATGGTTAATAAAAGGGAGAGTTTCTGCCCTTAAAGATGTGGTGAGATGTTGGATTCCCAGAAAAGGGTTAATGTGCTGGAGCCTCTGGGAACAGCGTGCCTGCCTCTACAAAGTCTGCATGAACCCCTTTAAATTATCAATCAGAGAGCAAAACTGCACTGCTCTAGGTCACCTGTTTTGTGCTAGTGGGGGTTTACTTGGTCACTTATAGTTTCTAGATGGGTGTAGAAGCTTAAATATGTAGAGGGGGTCAAGTTACTGACTTTGGTAGCTTTGGCCACCAAGCAAGGACCCAAGCAAGCAGACTTGGTGTGCAGCTGAAGGTTGGAGAAATTGCTTTTTGTGCTTGTAGATGGGGGGGTGGGGGGGCTGGGGTGGAAAATCAGCACTGATTGAATGCTGGTACTAAATTACCTGGAACAAAGTACGAGTTGGACACTTGTGTCATGCTGAGTGTGCCCAGGAAAACAAGTTCGCAGAACCTCATACTGGTATCTAAAATGCACTTTAGGTTATTTTATCTTTAACCCAATTGCTGCAATTTCTTTTGTATATACTTTCACAAAGTTTATTTTTGCTCTGAGTAAAAGTTAACAGGGGTGTGCAAAGATGAGCACTTAACTTGGTGCAATACCTGTAGCTAAAGATCCTTGTCCCGTGTGCTCTGTGTGTGTGTCTGACAGAACAGGTGTGGTGGGTGCTGTGCTGCCCTTCCCCCCGTGCCCCAGACAAATTATGCATCGTTAGCAAACGTCCAATCTATGCAAATAACCCTCTGAGAGCACTGTGCTTCAGCAGCCTTTTCTCTCACGCTTTCTGGGGGCTGCTTGTCGCTCCTGTTGGACATGCTGTGTCCCTTGATGTGTGCCCTTCTTCCCCTGTCCTCGTTCTGTCACCCACGTGGGAACACAAGTGACAAGCTGCTTTCAAACAGGCATGTTGCACCTTTGAAATTTGTCTTCAAGATGGTTTCTGATGTCCTGTTACTGCCTTATTTCTTGGGGGTGGCATGGCCGTAGCCATGCACGACGTTGTCCTTGATCTGCACCGGCGCTGTGAAGTGTTTACAGCACTCCTACTCCAGGATAAACTGGGCTCAGAGCTGCAGGGGGAGCTGAGCCCAGGGTAGCTGTCCTTGGAGGTGATTGGAGATGAGCAGCTGGGTTGTTGCTGAGCTGGGGCAGTGGGGCAGAGCAGAGCAGCTCTGGTGTCACGTCCTCGCTTCCACCGCTGGCCGGGAGACACCGGGCAGGGCACAGAACCTCGCACTGCCTCGGAGCCTCCCCACGGAATGAGGACGGGGTGTTGGTTGTCTCTGAAATAATTTGAGATCTCTGGGTGAGAAGTTGTTGGCAGGAGTTACCTGAGCTAGCTGGGCAGAACTGTTGAGAGTCAGTTTGGACTGTAAGGCAAAAAAGAAGAGCATGTCTTTAATAAACCCTATAAATTTCTGACTGCAGAGTTTTTAATTGTATACTATTTTTTCCGTAACATATTTTGGAAGCAATGTCAAGTTTTTATAAATGTTACCTGTAGTCAATTCTCATGGACAGGGCTGAACTTTTAACTTTTTTGTGTCTGGTCTTGATATCTATCACATGTTCTAGAAGTTGGATTCTGTGTCTGCACTGAGAAATGCAAATTAAACTGGATATTTATGTAGTAGTGTACATAGTCTAAGTGTGTGTTTTTGGAACTAGGTGAAACCCCACACCATGCTGCAGTGGTGTGCAAGCTGGCCAAAATTTGGTTCATTATGCAGTGTACACTTTCTCAAATAAATGCAGTTTCTACTTTTTCTTAAAGAATTTTTTTCACATGACCTTTTCCAGCAGACTCGAGGGTGTGTTTGCAGTGCTGTAGTTGCAGTCGCTGGTGTTCCTGGTTTGTGACTCTTGTCCTCCCTCTGCTCAGGCTGACCCTGCTCTGTTTTGCCTCACCCAGCCCAAACCCCAGCCTGGCTCCACACCGGGGGCAGCTCCAGCTCCAGCTGAGCTGTCGGGGCTGAGGGGCTGCACTGCCTGGGGCTTTGGAGACAGCTGAACTAAACCCCAGTTTCTCAAGAATGTGTGTATGGTAATAAAGGAATTTATTTAACTCTGAAACATGGGAACAAATGTGCTTACATTGAGCAATGTGAAGATGTTAGTTACAGGTACAGTACTTCCAAAGGAAGAGCATCTCCAAAACCCAAAAGAGTAAATATGAATTTGTATTTTTTGAAGAATGTGAAATAATGGTGTTTGCTTAATTGCTCATTTTGTATGAAGTTAATATTGTACTTTGAAATATCTGCAAAGAAGTGGAAATTAACCTTTTTGGAATTGAAAGCAATATTAATACTAATGGAATCCTAATTAAATGCTTATTTAAACATTGTGTTATAATAGTTTTTCCTGAGAGTATTCTGTGGGAGAGGAATGTGAGCATCCTGCCCTGTCCCCTAAGGAAGAATTCCAAGCCTGAAAGGCAGCGTTTGCCTTTTCACCTTCCTCCCTCTCCCAGCACCGGTGCCGTGAGGTGTGGGTGGGAGTTGAAACCCAGAACTGGATTTCTGCGGGCATTTCCCATCGCAGAGCTCCATCCTTGTCCCGTAGCTGGTTCCTGCTCGGGCAGAGCTCCTCTGCCTCCAGGGCTGGGGCTGAGCAGGGGCTGAGCAGGGTTTGTGCTCCTGCAGCCTCGGCAGCTCGGGCTGTGAGAGAATTCAGAGCAGCCAGGGAAGAACCAGCCTTGGGAACACACGGACGGCTGTGCCTCCTCCGCAGGAGCATATCGGGATGGGGAGATACAGACCAAGCCCGTCTCGCTTTATTTTGGAGTGTAAATTTAATGCGATAATTGGAGTGTAAATTTAATGCGATAAAAAGGCACGAGCGCGGCGAGACCGAGCGAGCTCCAAGGCCACGGCGGGAGAGCGCGGCCGTCACCGGTCCCTGTGTTCCCCCGGCACCGCCCGGGCGTTCCCGGAGCCCCAAACCCCTCGGTCCCTTCGGCGGGCAGATCCTCGGATCCTGGGCTCCTCAGGGCCCCGCGCCGCCCGCCGGGCCGGGGCTCAGCGCCGCCCGCAGCGCGGCCATGGCCGCC
>VWYN01010184.1:40432-62112 GCA_013400075.1 Hippolais icterina
GAGGTAGGGCAGCGATAAAGGTGGGGCCGGGATGGATGGTGGGACAGGGAAAGAGGTGAGACAGGGATTGATGGTGGGACAGGGATCAGAGGTGGGGCAGGGATGGGTGGTGAGACAGGGATGAAGGTGGGACAGGGATTGATGATGGGACAGGGATTGCTGGCAGGACAGGGATGGAGGAGGAGCAGGGATTGATGATAGGACAGGGATGGAGGTGGGACAGGGATTGCTGGCAGGGCAGGGATGGAGGTGGCACAGGGATTGATGATGGGACAGGGATTTCTGGCAGGGCAGGGATGGAGGGGGCACAGGGATTTCTGGCAGGACAGGGATGGAGGTGGGACAGGGATTGATGATAGGACAGGGATGGAGGTGGGACAGAGATTTCTGGCAGGACAGGGATGGAGGTGGAGCAGGGATGGCTGGCAGGACAGGAACCAGCACACCTGGCTGATGTGGGATCCCCAGGGTTGGAGCCCCAGCCTGCAGTGCCTGGCTGAGGATGGCTGGGATTGCAGTAAAACTAAACTCAGCATCCAGGATGTTCCTGAGACACACCATCAAGGTGCTGCTGGTGCTGGGAACAGGCTGGTCCTGCAGCCAGCTGGGAATGTTGGCGAGGTGAGCATTCAGTGCAGAATGTTTGCTCTGCTTGTGCCCTCCGTGGTTAACACTCTGCAAAAAACTTCTTGGCAACGACTCCAATTAGGCCAGGACATCTCTCTGTAATCTGGATCCCTGTTGTGCTGTCAGACTCAATTCAAATTTAATTTGCTAAAGGTGTAGATCAGGCAGCTTTTTTCCTTAAAACAAAACAGAGGGGAAGATATCGTTGATGGAAAAAATAATACAAGTTCATATTCTCCTTACTTTAAGGAAGGAAAAGAGACGCCAGAAAACACGGCTAAATTTACATTTTAATGGGAAATGTTCTGACTGCCTGCTCTGAGAAACACAAATTGCTTTGCGGATGGGACCCTCACTTTATACCAAAGTGCAGGGAATTAAATCCAGCAGCCCCTGATGAGATGAGAGGGATATCTGGAGCCACAGTCCCCACTGCCAGCCCGTGGCAAGGACAAGCCAGGCTCTGTTGTCCCAGCCAGAGCAGGGGCACAGGGCAGGTGGCTCCTGGCTCAGCAGTGCAGGTGCCACGCCAGGGAGCAGGGAGCTGTTTGCTGTGTGTTTCAAACCCTGGGTGACCGTACCCCAGCCCATTTTGGGGGTGCTGACAGAGGAGGGCTGGCTCAGAGGGGTCTGTCCTCACTTGTGTGTGGTGAGGTGGGGCCTCAGTAGCAGAACTGCCCTAGCACAAGTGGCACTTCAGCCATTCCCGCTGGCAGCTGCAGTGGGAGCCCCCCCAGAGCTGTGCCCAAGGCAGCTGTGCCCAAGGCAGCTGTGCCCAAGGCAGCTGTGCCCTCTGGGCGGTCTCTGCCCTCTTGTCTGCTCCTCATCAGAGCAGCTCAAGCTTGCAGGCAGGTTCCAGCAGTCTCCCAGCAGTGTCTCAAACCCCCACACAGCCAAAAGCTGTGCCCAGGAGAAGCTGCTGTTAATTTCTTTGCATCTTAAAGCATCTTTGAAGATGAAAGCACGGCACAGTGCTGTGTAGCCTTGTCTCTGGCTGGGCCTGTCACCTGCAGACGTTTCTGGCACATTCAGGAGCACGGCAAAGATTTTTCCTGCTGGAACTGAGTTCCTGGAGTGTGTCCCCACCCCATATGGTGCTTTTCCAGTTGTCAGAGCAGTTGTGTGCAGTATATGGGATGTAAATTCAGTGTCGTATGGCAAAGGCATCACTCAGACAAGGAGACAAGATGCTTATTGGGGATGCTTCCAATCCAATAAAATAAGCAAAACCGTCCCTGTTAGAGCTCAATCAGAGCAGATGTGCTGGCACCCACAAGGCTGCTTCCCTTGGGGGAACAGTCCCACTGTCTGGAAAGCAAGGCAGTGATAAATCACAGGTGACATTCGGTAATTTGTTACTGCCTTGTGCAGAAAACACTTGCTGCTCCTCTGGGCCAGTCCTGGGTGTCTGCCTGGGGCCACAATGATTCTGATCTTTACCATCATGATGGGTTTGTCATGGGTTAGAGAATGACAAAAGGCTGTGGATGCAGGAGAACACAGAGAGCAGAGCTGACAGCAGAGCAGAGCATGTTTTTACACAGTTTTACATGTGGCTGGTGTGTAATAAGCCCTGTGAAGGTGTGTCAAGTCTGAGGGCTGACCTGCAGCTTCTCAGAGTGGCTTCACAATAGTGAGACAACTTCTCTGGATGTGCTTTGTGAAAGGAAATGTTTGAATAATGACAAAAATAACAAACACTATCAAAAAAGAAGTATAAGTCGAACACAGTGTAGAGAACATTCTTACACTGCTAAGGCAGTCCAAAAAAGAGATTGAGCAGTTCTGTGCAGTCTCTTAAGTACTGAATGGTCCAGGTGAGCTTTTTGGCACCTTGCCCAATGAACTTGGCAATGAAAAGTTTTGAGGTACATTTCCAAAGCCCAGCCAGTACCAATGCCGATGGTAAGGGCACGGAAGTTTCTAGTTTGGTTTCCTTACATGTTCAAAGGTAACCCGAAATTCTTTTCCTTATACAGAATGGTTTGCTTGGGTGTGGAGATGCATTCCTACAAGCATGGGTCAGCAGCGGTGTTTGCTGCTGTGGGAGGAGCTGTTTGTAGCATCGTGTCCCTGCATGTCCCTGAGAGCCACCTGCCCCTTGGAGCACTCTGCTGGTAAAGGGCTGAGGATAAAGGTGAGGAGGAGGAAATCTGAGCGTTGTTTGTTCTCAGTGCTTGCATGGTGGGTACAGCCTCGAGTNTTCTTTTCCTTATACAGAATGGTTTGCTTGGGTGTGGAGATGCATTCCTACAAGCATGGGTCAGCAGCGGTGTTTGCTGCTGTGGGAGGAGCTGTTTGTAGCATCGTGTCCCTGCATGTCCCTGAGAGCCACCTGCCCCTTGGAGCACTCTGCTGGTAAAGGGCTGAGGATAAAGGTGAGGAGGAGGAAATCTGAGCGTTGTTTGTTCTCAGTGCTTGCATGGTGGGTACAGCCTCGAGTGTGCTCCAGAGAGCTCAAAGGGGTCTGAGGGCACGGGGTTATAAATGGGACAGCTAGGGCCGGTCTTGAGATCAGAGACCAAAAAGAACAGGAAAAAGTGGTGCAAAAGGGTAAATATGAACTAAGGGGATCAATGGGGTTACAGGGGTGGAACACTGCAGCAAATTTAACCCAATGCAGTTCAAGGGAAAGAAAAACATTCTGTCATGGGTGCATATATGGTAATAGGGTAACATAAACTTAACAAACCAATAGAACAACGAAACCTAAGAAATGTTAACACGTGGCTGCAAAGCCCCATGGCAGGGAGGTTTTCCTCACCATGACCTCTTTCCACATTTGCCTTGTTCCCTCCAGGGTTGGGTCACAGCAACCTTGGGGATGATCCCCTGGGACTCCACAAAAAGCCTCCCCAGCTGCTGGGTCTGCAGGGCTGCTCAGGGACCCTGGTGGCTCTGGTGTGCTGGGACAGCACAGAAGTGATTTCTCGTGTTTTCAGATGATTGCAGGCTCAGTCCTGCCTGGCTGCGTTGGTGGCAGCAGGACTGATGCTGTTGGTGGCGGCGTGTGCAGCACAGCAGATGTTCTGGGAAAGAGATGGAGCAGCTCAAGGCGAGTGCTGGGGATTTGGGTGTCACAGTGATGGGCTGAACTCCTGCCCAAAAGTGAAGCCAGGGTGGTGGGGTGGTGGTGGAACCCTGGAGGCTGAGGATTTCAGGCTTTCTGTGCTAACAGGCACTGACCCTCAAGCAAGCACCTGCATTTGACCTGAGGCCATGGAACAGGCTTCCAAAATTGAGTGACAGCACTTGGGGTGTGAGTGTGTAGCTTGAATAGTGTTGTGTGATATCACAGGGTGAAAAACTTAGAATTTGGGATTTTAGCATGTAATAATATATATGGGGCAATATAGAGGATTTAAGGCATTGTCTAAGTCCTTCTTCTTCACCTTCTTCTTCTTCATGGGTTTGGGTGGTTTTTTCTAATTGGGTGAAAAAGGTCTGCATTGCAGGCCTTGGGTAGTCAATTATTGGGTCAAAAGTATAAATAATATAGGTGTCATCTCATTTATTGGATAGTTTATGCTTAAATAACCTTGGAAAGATTTAGGGGCACTTTCATTTTCTACCTTGTTAGTTAGAGCTCACAACTTGTGAGACTGTAATATAGATAAGAATTAATAAACACTAAGTCTGAACACAAAACTGCTACTCCTGTGCATTAATCCTGGCTCTAACACAGAGAAAAGAAGATAAGAAACCAACAGGGTGGGAGCTGTGGAGTTTGATGGTCACAGACAGGAGCTGTTGGGGTGGAGCTGTGTATGGGGCCGTGGTGGAAGAGAGGGTGTTGGACCCTTCAAAAACATCAGTGGGCACCGAGCTGGCTGAAATTACAGATTTCAGTGCTTCTCCTTGGACAGGCAGCCTGGCACTGTTCTCCCTGCATGGGATGCTCTGCACTGAAATGCAGGGGGGGCTGGGACCCCTCCTGCCACACTGGTGTGGTGCTCATGGGGTTGACTTGAGAGCCACACCAGCACTGAAGGGAATTCTGAGGACTCCCAGCAATGATCCATCCAGAAGCAGATGCTTGAGTTTAACCAGCAAGTTCTTGTCACAAGGACTCTGTGGGTTTGGCTGGAGTGAATGTTATTTCCCCCAAAACAACCACAGGGAGACAAAACACCTACTAGAAACAAAACTTCCCGTGACACTTCGGTTGTAAAGCAAAATTTATGTTTGTATTTTGGAAATCAATGGCAATTCACAAATTATCCTCCTGCGCTGCCACAGGTCATCCATCAGCGTTGGTCTCTGCCTGACAGGAGCCATTAGGGGTTTTGTTTGGTTGTTTGTTCGATATTTGTGGTTTGTTCAGTTGCTCTCCAGGTCGGTATGCTAATGACAAATTACAGGCTCGTGGGCTTTTTTTTTTGCCAGGAAAAAGAATTTAGAGAATGCAGCTGGGTGACATCACCACAGTGCCACTGAGCACACCAGCAGCCACACTTGGGATGCAGCAGTGTTGAGGGGAGTGTGTCCCTGTGCAGGTGAGTGCCAGGTGGGTCTGTGAAATATATATATATATATTCCCTCTAGCCAACCCCCAGGCTCTAGCTAGCTCAGTTTCTCAGGGCTTTTAGGGATATATATTTCATAGAGACAGAATAAAGATCTCAAAAGGGTGGCTCTCACCCCTCACCTTCAGTCCATGCTTTATTCTCCCATGTGGTGTTCCAGGAGCGAGGAGAGAGAGGGAGTGGAAGAGAGGGGCTTTTTCTAGTTTAGGGCCAAGGAAGGATATTGACCCTCAGCCAATAGGGTCAGAAGTAGATAAGATAGGGAGGAAGGGTCAAACTACATGACACAGGCTTCAGGGGGACTCTGAGGGGAAAAACATTTCTCAGACGAATACAACAGGTCTGGTGTGGGCAGCAGGCTGGAGCTCCAGAGATGTGGCTCAGACACTGCTGCTCTTGTGTCCTTCATCTTCCCCAGGTTGTTTATCCTCGTGCCCACTGATAATCTGGAGAGACCAGAACATTCCAGCATCACTGCTGCTTCCCCACTCTGTCCCACCCACGGTGTTGGGATCCTGGCTGTGCTGGGATCACCTTTGCTGGTGATTCTTTAAGTGACCTCAAACCAGCCCTTTGTGACACCTGTCGTGACATGCTGGGGGTCCTGGGGGTGGTGGGATGCACTGAGTGCCCTTGTGTGGTGATTTTGGGGGATGGAGCAGCAGTTCAGAGCCCGTGGGGACACAAAGGGGGTCCCAAGCTGGGGTGGGTGTCCCTCAGGAGGGGGCGGTGGTGCTGGCACTGGAGCCATCCCAAAGCTGTGGGGCTCTTTGCCAGCACCAGGCCTGTGCTATTATGGGCAAATTACCTGCAGAATGCTTTTTTAATCTTGAGAGAAATAACTTGATTAGTAATTATTGGTGCAGAACACTTGGGGAGTCTCTGCAGAGGGTGAGGACAGCCTGTTTCACTGGAGCTGCCTGTCAGTTTTGTCACCTAATTATAAAACTGTTCCGTGCCAAGACTCTGGACAGACAGAGGAAAAAAAATCCTCAGTGTAATTGTATTGGTCATATTTTATAGCCACTAATTACTTGCTTTGCAATTAGCATTTCTCTGGCAGGCTGGGGAGCTGTCACAGCCCTGGCTGGTGGCACAGAGCTCAGTGCTGGCACAGCTTCCAGGGGCTGGCAGGGAAGGGGATCAGGCCCTGTGGGGTCACCCTGCAGCCCCACAGCACAGGAGGGAAAGCAGGGCTGGCCATCACTGGGTACAGGTGAGGGATGTGATGCTGTCCAAACCTGGGACAAGTTGCTGGGTCTGAGCTTGATGGCTCCACCTGAGCTCAGTGTGGTCATGAATCAAAATTCTCATGTGAACTTCAGCTGCATCCATAAATTCTTCATTTATCATTATTAAAGATACGTCAACATTCCAGCTCTGGTTTATAGCTGGAAATTTACCTCATATTGTTGTCTCTGATAAAGTAAATATCCTTGTCCAAAGCCCATCAGGCAGTTTTCTACTTATTAGGAATTAATGACTCATAAAACAGAGCCAGAGCAGGCTGCTGGTGGGAATGAAGGGAAGGCTGTGGCCATTGGGGTTTCCCTCCTGAGGAATTATGGAGAGACCCCAATGAGCAGGAATTGGGTCAGTCCACCCTCGGAGCTGCACCTCCAGGTACTCTCCTCTCACATCTTACAGTACATATGTTAAGCCTCTGGTTCTCTCTGTGCTGGCAAATCTTCAAAATCCTTCACCTCCAGGAAAGACCATCTGCTGCTGCAGCAGCATGGAAACAGCTTTTGGCAAGCAAAAACTTGAGTTTATCATTTCAATTCAGCCCAGTGCCAAAAGTTCAGTAATTTATTGTGCCTTTTGCAAGGTTCTTCTCTGGCTGGTGTTTGTTTGGGAAGTTTTAGGGATTTTGTATTTGTGCAGGGGTCTCAGAGTTGTCATGATGTGGTGAGAGAACTTGTCTGGTCTGAAACCACTCTGGGCTGAATTTATGGACACTTTTCCATAAACGCATCAAATCCTAAACTAAAACTCTTCTAACAACTAAATGAAATGGAATCAAAGATAAACCAGCAGTAAATGCATTTGTGATGCTACAGGGGGACTGGGAATGATGCAGGAGCTGCAGCCTGGCATGTCCTCGTGGGGCTCAGAGCAGGGGTTGTGCTGAATTGTTTGTCCATTTTTTGCTTCCTTTTGGCTTTGCAGAGGAAGTTTTGCATCCCAGTGTCTGATTTGTAGGACCTTGGCTCACTCACTGGGACATTTATTTTGGTTAAAGCTTTACAGAGGGATACAGTGTGATAGAACATGCAACGTTATCTTTGAGAAGCAATTGTACTTCATAATATGAATTAATTAACACTCTACACTTAAACCAAGTAGCTAATTACAGACCTTTTAACTTAACAGAGTGTGGGGAGGGATAATATAAATGGTAATTATTGAGTTAAGCAGAATGTAATGTGCAGGCAGGGCTCACCTGGGACATCTCAGTCAATACTCAATTACTTCACTGCTCTCTGAAGTCTGCGTGGCAGCTGAAGGCTCATGCTTCCCTCCAGTGCCAGCATCAGTACCGTGCTGTGCCAGGGCAGAGAGCAGCCTGGGGAGGCTGCAGTGCCAGCCCTCAGTCATGCCTGCCCTGCCCACCCAGCCCAGCCTGCTCTGTGCCCTGTGCCCTGTGCTGCTGGCGCTGCTCTGCCCAGCTCCTTCCTGTGGCCTCTGCACAGCGCTGGGCTCCAGCTGTGAAAACTGCTGCTCCCCAATTATGAAATCTGCTGCTCCCTAGCCATGGAAACTGCTGCTTCCCAGCTCTGGATCCTGCTGCTTTCCACCCATGGAACTCACTGCTTCCCAGTAATGGAAACTGCTGCTTCCCAGCCACAGAGCTCACTGCTTCCCAGCTCTGGACCCTGCTGCTCCCCAGCCATGGAAACTGCTGCTCCCCAGACATGGAAACTGCTGCTTGCCAGTCATGGACCTCACTGCTTCCAGCTCTGGATCCTGCTGCTTCTCAGATATGGATCCTGCAGCTTCCCAGCCGTGGATTCTGCTGCTTCCCAGCCATTGACCCTGTTGCTTCCCAGCCATGGATCCTGCTGCTTCCCAGTCATGGACCCTGTTGCTTCCCAGCCATGGACTCTGCTGCTTCCCACCTCTGGACTTCACTTCTTCCCAGCTATGGAGCTCACTACTTCCCAGCTCTGGATCCTGCTGCTTCCCAGCCATGGATCCTGCTGCTTTCCAGCCATAGACCCTATTGCTTCCCAGCTATGGAAACTGCTGCTTCCCAGCCATGGACATCACTGCTTCCCTGCCATGGATCCTGCTGCTTCCCAGCTCTGGATCCTGCTGCTTCTCAGATATGGATCCTGCCGCTTCCCAGCCGTGGATTCTGCTGCTTCCCAGCCATTGACCCTGTTGCTTCCCAGCCATGGATCCTGCTGCTTCCCAGTCATGGACCCTGTTGCTTCCCAGCCATGGACTCTGCTGCTTCCCACCTCTGGACTTCACTTCTTCCCAGCTATGGAGCTCACTACTTCCCAGCTCTGGATCCTGCTGCTTCCCAGCCATGGATCCTGCTGCTTTCCAGCCATAGACCCTATTGCTTCCCAGCTATGGAAACTGCTGCTTCCCAGCCATGGACATCACTGCTTCCCTGCCATGGATCCTGCTGCTTCCCAGCTCTGGATCCTGCTGCTTCTCAGATATGGATCCTGCACCTTCCCAGCCGTGGATTCTGCTGCTTCCCAGCCATGGATCCTGCTGCTTCCCAGCTATGGACCTCACTTCTTCCCAGCCATGGACATCACTGCTTCCCTGCCATGGATCCTGCTGCTTCCCAGCTCTGAATCCTGCTGCTCCCCATCCTGGCAGAGCCCCCTGAGGTTTCTGCCATCGCTCTGTTCTGTAGGGAGGCAGGAGTGCTCCGTGGTGTGGGTCTGTGCTGCTGGCAGAGCCTCTGGCCCTGTGCAGCCGTGCCCTGCTGAGACCCCGTGCTCCTGCAGCACGCCTTGATTGAGCACCATTCCTGGCACTGCACAGCCCTTACAGTAACACAGGGGAGAAATTCATTTAGCAAGGCTTGAGGTCAGATGCTGAGAGTTAACAGCTGTGAGGTCAGAACAGAGAGTTACAGGAGGAAACAAAACACAAACCACAGCCCTAGAGCGAGTGCAGGGGACAGGAGCAGCTCTGGTCATGGTGCTGCAGGGCTCTATATGTCCTATCTTAGTTAAGTTTGAGGCCAGCAAAACCAGGGGCAATGCTCCTCATGCCTTCCCGTCAGATGGGAATGGTTGGGAAACTGTGGGAGAGTATAGGGACAGCAACAAGAGATCTCTGGAGTCCAGGGCAGCCCGTGAAACAGGTGGTTTATTGCAGAGATTGTGGGTACAAGAACTTTGCTTCAGCTGCCAGCCACAGCTAAAAGCATACCCAAAGCATGCCCATTGTATTCCTGTTACAATACATTATATCTCTTTTTGTGCTGAATATTTAATTTACACTGACCAGCCAGTACGAGACACAAATCCTACAGAATTTACATATAGCCTATAAGAATGACTACATTACCACACTGTGTTACATTTTAAACCCTAAAAACGACTTTCTAAACCCATTTTTAGACCAGAGGCAGGGTCCCTCTGACCTTTGGACCTTTGGCATCCCTTTATTTATTCAATCAAAAGAGATTCTCCTTCAGCTGGCTAAACCATTGTCTTCTCCAGTTNTGTTACATTTTAAACCCTAAAAACTACTTTCTAAACCCTTTTTTCTTCCCTGCCAGAGGCAGGGTCCCTCTGACCTTTGGACCTTTGGCATCCCCTTATTTATTCAATCAAAAGAGATTCTCCTTCAGCTGGCTAAACCATTGTCTTCTCCAGTTGTTCAGTAACTAACTGCCTTGGCATCTTAAATATCGAAACTGCCTTTCATTTCTACCTCACTTATAGCTTTCATATTCTGAAAACCTTTTGCCAAGCAATCATACTTATAAAGCTTTTCTGTTTCATCTTCCCCAACAGGAAACCATCCCAGACCAAGTGCCACATTCCTTTCTGGGGATGTCTGGTGAAGTAAAACTTTCTGCAGGTGTGGGGTGGCCCTGCAGAGCTGTCAGCACTGAGCACAGCCCCCCTGGCCCTGCAGCAATGGCCCCAGAGCTGCTGTGAGTTTAATGACTGCATGTGAATGTCCTGACTGGCAGGCACTGGGACTTGCTGCCTGGGGAACTGGGACTTGACACAAAGCCAGAGGTGTCTGGCTGGAAAATCCTGGCTTGTTTGGGAAGGCATCACTGTGACGCTTCAGCACTTGAGCTGGTTGGATGACAAACAGCTCCAAAAACCCAGCAGTAAATGGAAAATGGGATAAGATGTCCTGTGGGCTCCTCAGCAGGTGATCCTGCAGTGAGAGAGGCAGGGCAGGATCCAACCTGCACCCGTGGCAGGCAGAGGTGAGACAAACTGCTGGGCAGAACAGTGAGCTGAGCTGAGAGCGAGGGAGGGCAGCTCAAGGGCCTTTGGGCTTGCTCAGGCTCAGTCCTGTCCCTGGCACAGCTGGGCTGGGAGAGGTGCTGGGAGGGATTGTGGCAGCAGAGACCGTCCAGGTCCTGCTGTCACCTCCAACAGCAAAATGCCAATTTCTGTCTGAGCAAGAAGAGTTACAAGTTGTACATCAGCCCCTTTGTGTGTGTGCTCAAACCCTTCAAAGGGTTTGAACAGGGATGAAACCCCTGTCAAGATTAGAGGCTGCTTAAGTAGCTGAGTGTGGTGTGGCTGGCAGCTGCTCCAGGCCTGTGGTGAATATCTCAAAGGCAGGGGTGCCATCAAGGATCCCCAGCAAGGGAAGAGCTTCTTTAGAATCACTACCAGTGGCATCCTGTGTCCTCTTTGGTCCAAGCTGATGTTTGCTGAAGGATGTTGGAAGAATCAGCAGAGCTATTTCTCTTTAATCTTGTCCCAAGTGACAGCAAAATCAAACTAAAAGGCAGGAGCTCGTGTGCTGTTGTTTTAGGCAAGAGCCCAGTGGTGTTAACGAAGGGTTTTATCATTATGGGGCTGTTTGATTTAGAGAATAAAACAACCCAAGGTAACAAAGCTGGATGAATTAAAAGCTTAACAGCATGAAAAGGCATTATAGCCCCACAAATTCTTCAGGGAACTTGTCTGGGCTATCCCACTCCTCCTTGAGAGCAGTGACAGTGCCAGCCAGCACTGTCCTTCCCTCTGGGGCTGTTCAGCACGTGGTTGCTGGATTAACCCTTTCTAGGAAAGAGTTTTAAGGGCAGGCAGATGGTGGCAGGGATGCAGCACTGTGTGGCTGCTGGGGAGGGTTCAAAGAGCCAGGATATCATTTCTCACTGTTTGTGGTTTGACTTTTATCTGATGAGTCAAGGGATATAAATAAATGGGCTGTGTTTGCAAGGGTGATGCTTCTGCATCTCTGACTGGCATGAAGAAGGGCCGGGGGGAGCAGTGGGTAGGGATGTTTCTGAGAATCTTCTCCAGTCTTTGCTCTCCTTTCCTGGCAATATCAGCAGCACTCCAGCACTGCTGCTCTCTAATCTAATCAGAGCTGGGGAAACAGGATTTGCTGCAGTGTCTGACCACTTAGATACCCACCAGCAGATTAAATACCAGACATGTTCCGTGAGAATGGCCAAAAGCTATTCCAGCCCCTTTCAATGCAGAGACAAGATCTCTGGAACCTGGACCTCTCCCTGCTTTGGGCTGCTGCTCCAAATTCCACCACTGCAAGGCTCTGCAGGTGGGTTCATGGCTATAGAGGAGGATTTGTACATGGGGAACTCAGACCAGGGCGTGTGCAGCCCCTTCCTTCTCATGAGCATTCATGGGTGTCTTCCAAAGTGTTTTCCTTTATGATTCTTGATTAGTAGATAAAAGGCCATTTCTTCTTTTAATGGAGTCTCTGATGTTAATGGTCTCCCTCCAATCAGATTAAGCTGTTTTGGCCCGTTTTACTCTAATGGAGGATGATGGAGAAATACCTGGTTCACAGCTGGCTCCTTGCACCCTCACTGTTCTCTGCTGCTGCCACTAAGACTGGGAAATAAAAAATAAAAATAAAAAAAGGCTGAAGGAGTTCACCCTGTCCCTTCACAGGGGCTTCACTTCTGCCTCCTGCCAGCCCCTTCCATGCTGTGGGCACATCCTGGGACCATCCCAAGGAGCACAGGGAGAGCAGGGGGAAGGCTGTGCTGGGGCTGTGCTCGCCCCAGTGAGCTCCTGGGGCAGCTGGTGCTGCAGCCACTGCCCTCTCCTCATGTACTGGGGGCTGTGCTGCCCTCCTGCCTGCTCCTGCCTGCTCTGATGCCTCAGCTTTTATATTTTCAGATTCTGGGCTGCTTAGGGATGAAGCCTTGTATTAGGAATTGTACTAAGCTCCCTTTAAGGAGCAGGTAGACAAAACAAATCCATTTCTGCTGGAAGACCAAGGACAACTTTCAGGCCAAGAGCACAAACAACGATGGACTGAGGGGTGGAATGAGAAGGATGGGACCTCACGGCCTGGGGCTGTAATTGGACAATTGGACCCCAATATGCAAATAGACCTAAACTTATAAAATGGCAAAATCTTGTGACTCGGTGTGGCCATCTTTGCCACCACTTGCAGACCACCCTGGGTGCTGCCTTGCGTAGGCTTCTGTAATGCCCAGGGTAGATTTTGGGGGACCTTTTAATAAATCCTAATTTTACTCTCTAGTTTTGCCTAGCCTCTGTTTCAAGGCAACAGCTCCTGCTGGGTTCTGCCAGGTCCTGCTGGGTCCTGCCCGCTCCTGCCCTCCCTGCCAGCCTCTGCCAGGTGCCCTGGACAAGGGCAAAGCAAAAGCACTGGATAATCAGAGCTATTAGATGCACTCGTGTGTGCAGGAGGGTGTGAAATGCAGATGGCTGGAGGACCCTGGGGAGCAGGAGAGAACAAGTGGGGACATGCCCATGTCTGTGCTGAGGCCAGCATGGAGCACTGGCTGTGCCTGCTGCCCTGGGGGTCCTGGTGTCCCTGAGCCCTGCTCAGCCCTCTGACCTGCACAGAGCAACTCCCCAGGCTGTGGTTGGTGCCATTGTGTTAACAAGGCACCATTTCTGCATTTTCAGTGCGTGCTCCTTGCTATTGTCCTGCCTCTAAACGATCCTGGAAATGCATTGTCTACTTAACTACTTTTTAATTAAAAGTCAGGGATATTAGAAAAGGGAAATCAATTCTTGTCACAATTAAGGCTCGGTTTGAACAATTGCAGCATGTTTCAGTGAAGGATCCTCTCTGGGCTTATTGATCTGTATTGTCATAATGTCTAGGTTATTGCCATGGCTCAGACAGCCTTAAATGAATATTTTGCCTGAATTATGTATGTTATCTGGCAGGCAGAGGAGGCTGCCTGCTGCCACTCAGAGCCTGCAGGGCTCCCCTGGCCCCCACGCCTGCCTGACTGGGCTGGGATGAGCACCTTGTGTCCTACGGTGTCATTGTGACACTCAGGGCTGGGTACCTGGCTGGGAAAGGCAGTCTCGGGGTTTGCAGCCCCTCTCAAAGCCTTGAGGCAGCCACAGAGCAGCCAGTGGCACCAGCTGAGCAGGAACTGGTAACTGGTAATGCCCACAGAGGGTCCTGCACTGGGTGCAATGCTGCTACTCCCTGCTAACAGGAGCTGGAGCAGGAGGGCAGGTGAGCAGAGGGGCTGGAGCCTTCCCCACAGGTGGCTGTGGCTCCCCCAGCCATGGAAATCTCTGTCTCCTTCTCCCTTTCCCTCTCTCTTCCTCCCTCTCCCTCTGCAGAGAGGGGCTGGTGGGAGGTCTCCACTGTGAAAGTGACAGGAGAGTAGGAGGCTGATTAATCAAAATCGAATATGATGAAGGACCTTTTTAAAGGTAGAAGATGTCCCACTTATGGTTTGTCTGCCCTTTAAAAGTTCTTGAAAACTAGGGGGTCTTGGAGGAAAGAAAATTGATTTCTCTTGGTTCCTCTTGTACCTTGGGGCAGAAAGTAAATTCAAAGGGGCCCTGCCATGAAAGGTCAGAGTCTGCTGATAATGAGATCTCTCAGAGATAAATCAAAACACCTGGGCTTCACCACGGAGCAGCTACAGCTTTAACCCAGGATTTGGAATCAGGAGGAAGGGAGGGCACGTGCTAAACTTTGCCTGCTGTGGAAGCAGAGGTGGCAGCAGCAATGCTGTAGCCCCGGTTATGTTGGTGCCAGAGCTGTTCCCTCCTGCCTGGTGGTGCCTGGCACAGCCAGCACCTCCCCACAGTTTGTGCAGAGCCTCTGGCCCCACCAATGTACTTTTCATGTCATCACTGCTCCCTTACAGGCAGTGGCACATCAGCAGCAGCTCCTGCAGCTGTGCTCCCCCAGACCTGTGAGCTGCATCCCCCAGGCTTGGGGCTGGGCAAGGAAAACCCTGATGGCCTTGACAACCCTCCTTGTTAACCAATGGCCGTGGCTTCCAGGGCTGCAGCCCACTAGATCCCATTTACTTTGTGATAAGTAGGATTCACATAATAACTCCTGGCTCGTATTAATGCCTTTAATCTGCAGACCTCAGAAAGAGATGAGCCAGAGAAAACCGGGAGGGAGATGCTCTGAAAAAAAAAAAGAAAAGAAGCAGAGAGAAGTGAGTAGGATGAACTCTTTACCTCTCTATCCCATTAGTGTGTTTGCCATGGATTGCAAAATCCTGTTAGGCACAGGCAGGCTGCAGAGCCTGGGGTATTAGTGGTGGCCTTGGCTCTGCAGCTGTGCCAGGGCTCTCCTCAGTGCTGGCTGCCCTCGGGATGTTGGGGAGGGCTCCAGCACAGCCTGCCCCCAGCCCCAAGTGCCTCCCCCTCACTGGGACTCCCCAGCTCCGATATTTGTTGCTCTTTGTTTTGGGTTCAGTGACCCTCAGGCTCTGTGTTCATGCCTTTGCTGTGTGACTAATTGCAGAAGTGTCTAATCCTCTTCTCCACCGATGTCACTGTTATGCAGCCTGTGATTAAACACGCTGTCAGCTGCTGCTGTTTACAGATAACAATGCTGCTTTCTCTCATTCCTACACTATCAGGCTCATTAGGAAGGTTTATGGATGAATTAGTCAGTCTGGGATTGAATAATGTCTGAAATGCATGAACTGAGAGCTGCATCTTCCTGCTCTGGGCAGCCAAATGTGACGGTGACCTGAACCACTGCACGGGGCACAGGCCCAGCCCCACACCAGGGTGACCCCCATATCTGGAGCCTCATTTCTGTCCCCATGTGGGCTCTCTTCAAGGAGACTCTTCCAGGGGCGAGCGCCCAACTTCTGGTACCAGGCTGCAGACAGCAATAAGTGTCTGGTTGAAAAAATCCTCTCTGATGCTTCATTAGAGCAGATTTTGCAATACACACAAAAAGAGGCTCTTTCCCCACTCCTATTGCATGAAACACTCATACATTTCCAGAGGAGCTCCTGGTAGGCTTGGTGCCTGGCTGTTCAATACAACGGGAACAAACTGCAGCTGCAGATGGGAACAGGTTGTTTCTGCCATTTGTTATTTTTTTCCCTAATTATGATGCAGATTGGATGCTTTCTCCAGCATTCCCTCCCTTTCTGTTTATTCAAGCAGGATTTTTTGTGAACCTATACGCCAATTTCTTTGTGGGCTCAGAGTGGAATGGAGCAGAACTTATTGCTCCCCTGAGCTGCAGCCCTTTCCTCAGTCCCCTTCCAGCACTGAGCTGGGATGGGAGCAGGGCTGGGATGTGAGGATCCTCTCTCCATCCTCAGGACAGGGCTGGCAGGACCCTGGGGCAGGAATCCTGGGGATGGTGTGGCTGGCAGCTGGCAGTCTCTCTCTCCCTCTCTCTCCAGGGCTGGATCTCACCCTGGCAGGGTGGCAGGAGGAGCAGAGGCTCCTGCAGGCATGGGAAGCTGTCCTGCTCTCTGTTGAGCAGCCAGCAATCTGCAATTACTGGAGAGCTTTCAGGGAGCTGGACACACCGTGCTGGTGCCTTATTTACAGTCTGCCCAAGCACTGAGTCCTGGAGTGCAAAATGCAGCTATGAATTAGCCACAGCTGGATTAAATTGCTAATTATAATTTGCAAAGTGTATTCCCTTCCTCTGTCATGGACAAATGAAAAAGACTCACTCTGCATGACCTCCCTGTCACCCTCACCCTGTGACGGGGGATAATTGGTGAATGCCTTGTGGTGATTGAGTTACCAAGTGACTCCTGAAGTGTCTTTCCTCATCAGAGTGTCAGTGTCGCATTTCTGATTTGTCTGATGAGTAAGAGCCAGAGCAGCATCACTCCATGGAAATCCACAGCACTTCAGTGCCCTTGTTGCTGTTAAGGGGCATTTACTGCCACGTCATTGAGGGGCCAGGAAAATTAGAAATCTTGCTAATGCATTCTAATCAGCACAGAGATATAAACATGAAAAAGCTTTTAATAAATAGAGGACACACCGTGAAACTGGGAAATCCAGGCCCAAGGGGCACTGGGACTTTGGGGTCCCCTTTTAGGGGGCACAGGGATGCTCACATCAGGAGCAGTGTGAACCAGACTGGCATGCAGTTAGTGTGCAAATTAACCAAAATTTGGGTTGCAGATTCAGCACAGTGCAGCTTGGAGCTGCTGAGGGAGCTCTGGGAAGTGCTCAGCCTGGCACCAGGGCAGACATTGGCCCTTGCTGTGGCCACTCTGGAGCTCCTACCCTGGACACTCAGCTCAGAAGCCACACGAGCAGCAGGACCAGCCTGTCTAAAACACCTCTGACAAGGAGTGATGGCCACATGCTACAGATCCCTTTGTGGAACAAAACCAGCCTGCTGTAGGACCATTTCTGATATGACTGAAAACGAAAATCCTGACGACAGCACTTCAAACAGAACTGCTGCAAATCTCTCTAAGTGGTTTTAATGAAACCAGCCGAGAAGGGAAAGAGAGCAAATCAAAGGTAGGACAGCTCCTTTGTTCAAATCACTGTAATTGGTATCAGAATTAGGTTAGTGGATGTTTGCACCATCATACTTGAGGTACATCCTCATTTCCCCCTCAGTTCTCAGAGGTTCACCCACCTGAGCTCTCTGCACCTCTGCCTTTCAAGCAGAGCAAGAGAAGCCACAGCAGAGGGACAGGCTGAGGGGTGCTGGCATCCTGCCCTGTGCTCAGCACCACCAGCAAAGCATCTCGGAGGGGCACGAGATGAGCCTTCCTCCTCCATCAGCCTCCCCACTGCTCCCAAGGGGAACAGATCCCACACACGACTCCTGAGCTCCGTGCTCAGGGCCTCCGTGTGCCCTTCAGGCTCTGAACTGATGCCTAGAGTAAAGAAGGTATTTAGAGAATACCTCCTAGAGAATAAAGTAGGTATTTATTAAAAGGCCTCTAAGGATACACCTTGGGCAATACCAGAGCCTGGCCAGGGCTACACCCAAGGTGGACCCAAAATGGTCACAAAATGGACAAACGGTCATGAAGTCTTTCACTTTTATAAGTTTTGGTCCATTTGCATATTGGGGTTTAATTGTCCAATTACAGCTTCAGATTATGAGATCCCATCCTTCTTGTTTTCCTTCTTCAGTCCACCATTGTTTGTGCTTTTGGGCCTGAAACTTGTACCCATTGTCTTTGGTCTTCATCAGGAAAAGGATTTTTTTTGTCTCCCTGCTCTGTGCAGAGAGCTGAGTGATACTTAATATGAGACTCAGAACTGCACACCTGGGCAGCACAGAATCTGAAATACATGAAAGCTCAAACTTAAGGTATCATTTCCCCTCTTATGACACCTGGACCCCTCCTGTCTAGCTCTAATTAATAGCGTGTGGTAATTTGTCTCTGGTTGAATTGGAACTTAACACCAAGCAGATCCGTGCCCCAGCCAAAGGCAGGGTTCATACTGATGATGACAGAACAGGGTATGACTTACATAAGTGTAATGAAATTATGCTGCCTGCAGCCATGGATTTTCTCAGGATGTGATGAATGTGAGGCATTTAAAAAAATTAGACACTTACTCTATTTTACATTATTTTCTAGAACATGGATATCTGTGAGCTGTCTGGAAATCCATTAGCAAGAAATGTAAAGATGCTTAAAGGCATTTACCCAGATTAGCTGTGTTTATGCAGTCAAGGGTCTTTTATGTGATTACCTTAAAAGCTAAAGAACTGCTGCAAAACATTTATAGTGCCGACATCGAGAAGCAAAGAGAACAGATCTGACAGAAAGACAGAGCTGTTAAAAAACAAGTGCACAGCTCTGGTCGCTTTGTATTTGCAGACAAACAACCCAGAAGGTTTTTCTTTTGCAGCACTGAGGCCGGGCTGTGCAGCTTTGGGCATGAGATTTATGGGGAAGCTTTACATTAACTTTCATTTTCAGTGTGATTTCTGCCAGGTGGCAGGAGGGGATGGGCAGGGATGGGCCAGCACTGGCTGTGAGGGAGCATTGTGCCCCTGGGAAGCAGAGTCTGAGCCCTGGGATCAGCTGGGGGTGGCAGAATGCTGAGGCGCCATTGGGACTGGATTGTCTGAGCCACTTTCCTCTCTGGGATATTCCCTAATGCCAGGCACACTTGTGCTCTATTGCTGCTGCTTCCTCTGCTTTGGCTCTGCCTGTGTCATATCAGAAATCCTGGAGCATGTTTGTGTGACGTGCCAAAACCAGCACAAAGTTGCAGAAATCCTTTGGTTTTCATTGTACAAAAATACTTGCAAGTGTGGAAGAGAAAGGAGAGGTGCAAAAGCTTCCATGAGGTTTCTGCCTGCTCTGCCTTTTGTCAAGGATTGCTCTTTCAGCTGCACATTGAAGCCACATCCTCATGGCTCCTTTGTCCTTTAACATAAAAAGTAATTTGTCAGCAAAAGAAGTAAAGTTTTGTTTTTCAGTACAGGTCTGGCTGTCCTCCCACTGAGACTTTCAACTCTTTATCTCAGGAATTGATGGTCTCAGTTTCTGATTCTCTTTCCTTGGTGTTTGTATTGATTTTTTTTTTTCTCCAGGAGGGTTATTTTCACTGTGGTGTCAAAACTATCTTTCTGTCTCCACTTACAGCAGGTAATAGCTCAGCTTGGGCAATTACACGTTTTCTGGGCTAGCCCTGCTCTCTGCACAAGTTCCCCTGACAATCTGGAGCCTGGCTGACCCCATGTCTTTGCTTTCTCTTTGCTCTTGTCTCTGCAGGCTCCAAGCAGGAGTAGGGAAGGGCAGCAGCCCCAGAGCTGGATGTGAGCAGTAGAGGTGATCAGACAACGTGAATATTCCTTTTCCTTTGCCTGCAGATACTGCCCCTGGTTGTGCCACTCAAGCTGCTGGGCTGTGCCACCCTGGGGACAGCATCCCTCTGTCCTGTCCCTGGTGTGGCTTTGGGCACGAGATTTATGGGGAAGCTTTACATTAATTTTCATTTTTCTTCATCGTGAAGAAATCCAGTAGTGTCCATTAAAGGCTGCTCTGTTTCTCTGTTTTCTCCACACCAGCAATGGCTTTGCCATCTGCTGTTGCTGAAACAAAATTCATGAGATCATTTTCCCAAAGCACGATACTTAAAATCCTAATTAAAATACCCCTGGCTGTTCTAATACCAAGATTTTATAAGTGCTTGGAATAATATTTCAGATAAATGAAAAAGCTGTGTGCTTTTAACATGACAGAGCCCTCTTCCAGCAAAACATATCTAACATCAAATCCTGCAAATACTTCCAAAATCCTCTTCCCTGCTTGGCTCCTCAGTGACAGGAAAGTGTACACGCCTGTGGAGCTTGGTGGTGAATGGAGCTGTCCCAGGGGTCTGGATTGATTTGCTTCATGACATTGATACCTTCCACTGTCCCAGAGTGTGAATACTAAAAGGAAGCTGCTGTGCCTGGAGGCAGGCAAGCAAGATCCCGTATATTACACTGTGAGAGTTGTGTGTCATATTAGAGCAATCTGGCTTTAAAGGGCATCTTTCAAGAACAAACTAGCTTTTTCCCACACTTGACTGATCACACAAATAACTGTGATTAAAGGTCAAGTGCCTGGGTTTTTCTATTTTACTCCTTAAAAATTTATATGCGAAAGAAAACCTAGAAGTTAACATAGCATGAAATTGTTATGCAGTTCTGAGCCTTTAACGACAACTAAATATCACTTTTCTTCCTGGGTGGCTTGAGAAATCTTCAGTAATAACGGGTCACTTCTTTTGGTTTCCACTTGAGGAAGATTATAAATAAACCCTGTCTTTTGCTTCCGTGCTCTGTAACATGATGGAGGGACGGTTTTTGTTGTATGAACTCGTGCTCCCAGTCAGCATGGCTGTTTCTGCCTCCACCAGGAGCTCCTGGGCTGCAGGTGCACGGCAGGAGGGGCTCCAGTGCTGGTGCAGCAGCACACGAAGCAATGATCCATGCTGAGCTGTCCTAGAGGGGAAGAACATTGATAAATGGATGGGAACTTCCTCACTGGTAAAGTTAACACAGAGAGGAAAGGTAAGACAATGTTTGCAAAACAGTTGAGAAATGGAGAGCTCTGGCTCCAAGGATCCAGCTGGGCTTGGCCTGAGGTCTGAGCACCAACTCCTGTGAGCAGGGGTTTGGTATGGGCTACCACAGCCTGGCCAGGCTGTGCTGGATGGAGGCTCAATGCTTTTACTTCAGACCTGCAATATTTTACATTTCACACACAATCACAGCAAAAGGAACATCCCACAGGAACAAATGTTTGCTTTGGTGTCACAGTATCCACCATTAGTGGAAAACCGGCCGGCATTCAGCCTGACTAAACCTTGCAGGAACCTGCAACACCTACAATTTGTAATAATCAAAGCTCGTTGAGTCCCTCCCCCGACGCTGGAGGCTGGTGGCAAATACCTTTGGTGAGCCAAGAACTGAAAGATTTCCTCCCCACAGCCACAACACTGTCCTGGGTGTGGGTGTGGCAGGACTCACCCTACCTGGGGCTGCCTTTTCCTGGGGGTTCTGTCTGGGTATTTTTGCTTTCACAGCAGCAGCTGGGCTTGGAGGACCTCGACATAAAGCTGGGAATAAAATTTCAACCCAGAAAGAGGGCTCGACAAACCCGACATTCCTGGGCATCGCTCGGAGGCCAGGCCAGGGCAGAGACATGTCCCGCTGCTCTCGTGGGCCCTGTGCCGCAGGAAGGAGGCTGGAACCCGACAGCCTGGCTCGGTACCGGCAGCAAACATCACCTGGGCATGGGGGTGGCACCTCGGCACCAGCGAGGGCTGCCCGTGCCCTGCGCAGCAGCTCCAGCAGCACAAAGCTCAGCACGGCCGCGCTCCCTGAGGAGCCAGCCCGGTGACCGATCCTGGTCACCCAGCCCGGTGACCGATCCTGGTCACCCAGCCCCGTGTCCGAGCACGGTGTTCCAGCCCGGCGACCCAGCCCAGTGACCTAGCCTGGTGATCGATCCCGGTGACCCAGCCCAGTGACCCAGCCCAGTGACCCAGCCCAATGACCGATCCCGGCGACCCAGCCCCGTGTTCCAGCCCGGTGCTCCAGCCCAGCGACACAGCCCGGGCCCTCACCGGTGCCGCCCTCCCTCAGCCGGCTCCACAGTGACCGCCCGCCCACCTT
>VWYN01010184.1:62183-100154 GCA_013400075.1 Hippolais icterina
CGCCGCATCGGCCCCGACTTTGGTTGCCCGCGTCGGGTCGGGCTGCGCGTTGCGGTACCGGGAGCGGCCGGGTCGGCACGGCGGCGGGGTCGCTCCGGGGCTGGCCGGACGCGTTGCAGGGCGGATGTACCGCCGCTCTCCGGGGCGCGGAGACCTGCCGGAGGAGCGGGAGAGGACGGGCGGGTGCCCGTGGAGTGACCGAGTTAGCCCGGGTTGTCCCGGTCCCCGCCATCACCGGAGGCACGAGGCAGCGCGCTGCCAGTACCGTGCAGGGAGAGACGGTTCGAGCCCTGGGGTCCGTATTCGTGGAGGTTGCGCCGCCACGGACGGACCCCACTGATCCCGGCTGCGGGATGAGCGTCTGGAGCATCCCGGAGCGCTCCGAGCGGAACGGCCGTCAGGGACGTGCCCGCCGGGGATGCGCTGCCGCGCCCCTTCTTACCGGCGTCTGAGCCCGAGGCTCGACCTGCCGGTCGGGGGCTGTGGCTGTTTGCTGGTTGTGGAAGGATCGTGAAGCTGTGAACTGAGGGAAATAGCTCTTCCTGTCAAAGACAGAATTGGCTGTTTTGTGGGGAAAGGCTGTCGTTTGCCAGGGAAATCCCTCTTTCAGAGCAGCTGCTGGTACCTTTCAGTTCCAGCATCCTCACGCCGTGGGCATGGTACAGCGGCAGTGTTGTCTGTGGTGTCCGAGGATCGTCCCTGGGATGGCCGAGTCGTTAGGGCATGGATCAGGTACCTGCGAGGTTGTTCTGGGTGTGCAGCGAGAGCTTCGTGGCGCTTGGTGCTCACACGGTGATGCCATGGCTGGTGCAGCCGGGGTGGGAGCTGGGACCTGGCACAGCATGGCACTAAGCTTCCCAATGCACGGACTGGGTGGGTTTTACCAGCGTTTCCTCTGTCAGTGGATTTCCTAACATGCTTTCTTCCCTGCAGTTGTCCTGCTGGACTCAAAGGAATCGCAGGCGGAGCTGGGCTGGACCTCACACCCATCGAACGGGGTAAGCACGGGGGTGGGACTGTCTGTCTGCACCACCGGAGAGGGTGAAGGGTCTGTCAGCCTCTTGGTGCTCAGCAGCATTTGAAGCCCTGCGGTAGGAGCGCTTTGCTTACCACAGAGCTGGGGTGGGGGCTGCCAGCCACGGGACCTCCTCCTTCAAGGTCGGTGGATAGCTTGGCATGATCAGTGTTGGGAGCCCCTGGGAGGAGTGAGGCACTGGCTGTGTGAGCGCTGCAATTGGCGTGGGGTCCCTCCTCCAAATGCATTTTACACTATTAAAACAAGCAAATAAACACTGGCTAGTTAAGGCTTTGTTTTGTGGTTCACACACCAGCAGGAGCACCAAGGGTCAGTCAAGCCTTTAGAATCCGAGGGCTGTGGCTGGGGCAGTCACTGGGAGCTGTGTCATGTAACATCTGTTTCATCAGCCTCTGCCTTTGCTGCTGGTGTTGGTCTAAAGCCACTTTCAGTAAACTCGGAGTTGTGCTCCTTGCAGCTTTGGGTTCATTTTCCCGAATGGAAACAAAGCATTGAGAGGGAAGAGTGATAGATCCTGGAGTCAGCTGTGTGGCACAGCTGTTTGTTTGCAGAAGGAACTCTGTTCTGGGTGTGTTTTGACTGGTTTGCATAAATTTACCCTTAGAAAGAGTTGCTTTGGGAAATTGCCAGGTCGTCATTCAGGCTGTGAGGGTTGAATCATCATTTCACTGATCAGAATCTCTGCTGATAGCTTTGGGGAAACACTGTTTCACTTGCAGTCCGAGGATTTTTCCTGTTGCAGCTGAAACTTCTCCTGGCAGAGGAGCTGCTGCTGTTCTTGAAGGTGTTTGATATCCTTGTGTGATGGTGTCACATCTCCTTAGACATCTTGGATTTCTCTGGGTTGCCCAACCTCATCCAGAGAAACAGAGTGGTAACACTGTGTGGATGCACCTTCCCAGGGACAGAAAATCTGAGGAGTGTGTGGGAGATGAAGGCTCTGGCTCCTCAGCAGATGATGTGTCCACAATCAGGCTTTGTTTTCCAAGATCTGCTGCCCGTGCTGCCTCTCTGATTGTGTCTTCACATCTGCACCTCTGCAGAGAGCTCAGGTGTTGAGTGGTCCAGGAGAAGGGTTACTGCAGCTGGTGGGTTTGGTGGGCCGAGGACTTGCAGTGCCTACAATGTAATGGTGTGTGGTGGGGTGCTGAGGGAGCTGGGGTTGTTTAGCCTGGAGAAGAGGAGACTCAGAAGTGACCTTATCACTCTCTACAACTCCCTGAAAGGTGGTTGTAGTCAGGTGGGGTCGGTCTCTTTCTCCAGGCAGCAACTGACAGAACAAGAGGACACACAGCCTTAAGCTATGTCAAGGGAAATATAGGCTGGATATTAGGAAAAAGTTTTTTACAGAAGGAGTGATAAAATATTGGAATGGTCTACCTGGGGAGGTGGTGGAGTCACCATCCCTGGATGTGTTTAAAGAAAGCCTGGATGTGGCACTGGGTGCCATGGTTTAGTTGAGGTTAGGGTTGGACTTGATGATCCTGGAGGTCTCTTCCAACCTAATGATTCTGTGTTTCTGTGGGGTGGCTTGTGGTAGTGCCATTTATCCTGGTTGGTGTGTCTCTGCTGGGGCAGCTCCTGAGCTGTCACAGCCCTTTTGTGTCCTGTCCCCAGTGGGAAGAGATCAGTGGCGTGGATGAAACCTACAAGCCAATACGCACGTACCAGGTCTGCAATGTCATGGAGCCCAACCAGAACAACTGGCTGCAGACAGGCTGGATCGCCAGGCGTGACGGCCAGAGGATCTTCATCGAGCTCAAGTTCACCCTGCGGGACTGCAACAGCATCCCTGGTGTGACGAGCACCTGCAAGGAGACTTTCAACTTGTACTACGTCGAGTCTGACTCTGACCTGGGCCGCAGTGTCGGTGAGAGCAAGCACACCAAGATCGACACCATTGCTGCTGACGAGAGCTTCACACAGGGAGACCTGGGCGAGCGCAAGATGAAGCTGAACACCGAGCTGAGGGAGATTGGGCACCTGAGCAAGAGGGGCTTCCACCTGGGCTTCCAGGACGTGGGTGCCTGCGTGGCGCTGGTCTCCGTGCGGGTTTATTACAAGAAATGTCTCAGCACCGTGCAGAACTTGGCCATGTTCCCAGACACAGTGGCAGAGACGGCCTTTGTGACGCTGGTGGAAGTTAAGGGCACTTGTGTGGCCCACGCTGAAGTGGACGTGGATAACCCCCCTCGGATGCACTGCAGTGCAGAGGGCGAGTGGCTGGTCCCCATCGGGAAGTGCATGTGCAGCCCTGGCTTTGAGGAGAAGGACGGGGGATGCAGAGGTAAAAGTGGCCTTTGGTGTGCTGGCAGTTTTTGTCTGTGTCAGTCCGTGCTGCTGCCAGAGCTCTCTGGTGCCTGAGCACAGTTTGGACGAGTGGAATTGTCTTTTGTCAGCAATATGTTTCTTTGGGTGATGGCAGCTCCCCAGAACCACCAGGGGTTTGTTTGGAGAGTGGCAGTTGGAGGGTGTGGGGCTGCTTTGCAGATGTGTCAGAGCTCTGGATGCTGTCAGGCATTTCCCACAGCTTTATCTGTAATGTTAAAATTACTCTAGAACATTAATATCCCTATTGATATGCTTTGGACACGGTTTAATAATTTGGCGACTTTACAGCTCGCAAGGTTATGTTTAAGGACAGCTGCAAAAATGGTCGTACCCTCTGCCTTAAGAAGGCATCCCATAATGAACCTGGGGCTGTGACCACTTCTATCTCACTTCCAATGGCAGGTGAGAGGTGTGAGGTGCTGGCTGTCATGCTCTTCCTCAGGGTGTGTGAGCCTCTGAGTAGAGAGAGTTGCTGGGTTAATGCCACCCCTGGGCACCCTCTTGCCAGCTGGGACCTGGGAAAGGGGATGTGTTCTCACCACCTCATCTGCCACAGCAGATGTCTCTGTGGAGAGAGAGCAACGTCCTCTCTCATTCCCAGCCTGTGCCACAGGGAAAGCAGGGGCAATTGAGGATGCAGACCTAGAAAATGCATGGTTTCCTACTCCAGTGGCTTCAGTAAAACACATCTGAGAAGATCCTTTGCCACCCATGCCTGGTGTCCAGATGACACTTTGGATGTCTCCCTAGCAAATTCAAAAACATTGAGAGGAAAGCAGCTAAATAAGTCCCAGGCAGGTGGAGTTCCCCGCACTGGAGGCAGGTGGTGCAGTAGGAGAATGAGCTTCTCCTCTGGAATTGGATCTGCCCTTCAGGAGCAGCTCCAGACTTTTCACTGTGCTGATGGTGCCGCCTTCCTCCAGGTGGTGGGATGCCCTTCCCAGTGCTCTGGGCAGTGGCTTCTCCTTAAGAAGACCTTATTAAAGCTATCAAATTGAAATCTCAGTGCTGTTGATTGCTTCAGTAGCTGCATGGCAGCTTGCCATGCTTTCCACATCTGTTTGGAGTGGGGATTTACATAGCGAGTCCCAGAAGGCTTTTGCTAATGTTTCAGGTTTCTCTGTGTTGTGTTTAAATAATTCATATTCTCTGAGGAAAAATATTTGAAGTAATTTAATGGACATAATTAAGTTTCTCTCCCCTCTCACAGAAAGCAGGTCATTAGTCATTCTCTGTGGAGCAGCGTCTGATGTCTGGTCAAATATCAGAAAATAGTTTTTAAGGGTTGAAAGTTTTGGGTGTGTTTGCAGCCCTGCATTAGCATGGTGCTAAGTGAACAGCTTTAAAAGATTTCTGATGAAAGCAGCCAGGACTGTGGAAATTCTTCAGTGAGGACAAAAGCCCTTGAGCTGGAGGCAGGTGGATGCTTTGGGAGCTTGGGGGTGCTAAACCAGCCAGGTGATGGCACAACACACCTGGCTCCACCACGTGATCCTGTGGTGGTGGCTTTGGAGGGCTCAGAGGGTGTGAATCCTGCTGGCACACAAAACTTCTTGGCCACAGTCTCTGCTGCAGCTCTTGTGGTCCTGAGAGGTCTGGGTGATGGACTGGGGGTGGTGGGAGCTTTGTTGGTGCCCGTGGGGTGGGATGGGGGCCAGAGTGGTGCTTGAGGGTGGTGGTGGCAGCAGGACTGTGGTGCTGGTGACAGTGGAGGATGCAGGAGATGAGCTGGTGAAGGTGTTAAAACTTGGTGTCCCTGTAACCCTAATTTAACTACTGAAATCATCCTGTACTGAGAGAAGGTTTGTGTCCTCACTCTGAAGTTAGGAGAGATTAAAAAAAAAAAAGCCAATGGGACTTATGACTGCTAATTCAGGCTGCTGAAAGCTGAGTCTTTCCATGTCCATCCTCCTGTCCTGCAGCACTGCTCCAGAGGCACCCAGCACTCCTGACAAGTGTGCACGTTTCTGATGAATCGTTTTGGCATTCGGTGGAGTGCAGCCGTCTCTGGGGTGGGACTGCACAACTTTAGTGTCTGTTTAACATCCACTCACGAAGAGGAGGAGAGTTTGTCACTGGAAATGCACTCAGACTGCTTGTCTTGTCTGATGTATCTCTGTAGCCAGATGCTGCTCTGTGCTTACTCTGACCATAAAACCCATTCCCAGAAGATGCACGGCAGGCGAGTGGGCAGTCCTGTGCTCTGTGGATAATCCCTTGCCCATCCCTGTTTTGTTTTCACTTGGCTTCTCAGCTTTGATGTCTTTTTTCCATTAATTTTGTCAGGCATGAGCTGTAGCCCCTCCGTGCCGTTTGTTTTGTGGTGTGTAGCAATAGCTTTTGTGGAAATGAAGCCATGATGTGGGGGATCTGCCTGACATTTTTATTCAAAGTTATCTCCTTCTGCTTCATCTTTTCTATCCAATCCCTAGTAATACCTGCAAGGAGAATTTCAACAAAGCTCAAGGTTAATATTGACCAGCCAGATTTGCTGCAAATGAGACAACTTAAACCAGACATTGCATTAATATGATGGGGACCAGTGACCAAAAATAGCTGCCAGCCACTCTTCTTTGACAGAAACGTAAATTTGTGCTCTGGCAAAATTTCCTCCTCAATTCATTTTCCTCTGCTTCTGACAGCACTGGCAAGAGCCAGCTCTGCACTGCTGCTGTGTCCCATGCTCTGCTCCCCCTCACCAGCACCCGGAGCCCTGCTGGGTCTGGTCAATGAAGGTCTAATTAGTGGCCGTGCCCCTTGTCTACATGGCAATGACATCACTGAAAACTCTTTTAGAGTTCAAATAGTTTCTAGTGCTTTGTCAGGATTTTTAAATTTAAAGGGATGAGTGTTGCTGCTTTTCTGGGGGGGAAAACCTTGCACAGGAGGTGGCTTCAGTGACAGCCTTGTCCAGGGGTGCTGTTTGAAATGGGGAACAACAGAAATTCCCCCTCCTTGTCTGCATCACTGGCTGGGTTTTTGAGCAGCATGTTGAATTCAACCTGCTAGGAAGACACAAGGAAGATTTATTGTATCTCTCTTTGGGAGAAGAAAAAGGTTTAGGGTGGGAGTGGGATGTGGGGTGAGTAAGATGCTCTTCTGTCCATTGGATATGTCCCACCACAGCATTGTGTCACTGAAGTCTTCTCAGGTGAAAAGAAATAGTTCAATTGAAAATTAGACAAATTTTAAAATAATGAATTACAATATTTTGTCATTTACTGCAAAGACATCTCCTGAAGCCCAAGGTCCTGCTTTTCTGTTTAAATACAAAAAAGATGGATCCAAATGTACAGCACTTGGAGCTTTTGATTTGTTTCATCTTTTATACATTAGCTTACAAACCTGTAAGTGCTCCTGGAGTGTATTTTATCTGCTGACTGATGCTGGAGGATTATGCATATGTTTATTTTTCCTCCTGGGGCTCTGTAAGTTGTGCACAAAGCACCAGGTTTTGCTTTCATCATGGATGCAGCCACAGGCATCCCACAGTCAGGCCCTGTGCTCGCAGGGCCAGTGAGTAAATTGGAGGAAATTGCACAGGAATTTTGGAGCTGGGCACATTGCAGGGGGTTGTGAGGTGGGATCAGCTGTAGCACTGGGTGGTGGATGCTGCTGCCCAGCAGCCACACTGTCTTGGTTTGGAAAGACAGGTGTCTGCCAGGGAAAGGTGGAGCTTCCCTTGGAATGGGGAATGTCGACCCCTTCCCTCCAAATTATTATAATTTTGCAATTGAGAGAGCTTTCAGGCAAAGATATGGGAATAGGAGTAACAGTTCTTTACTAGGAATATTAAAAAATACAAGTGTAGTAATACAAAAAAAAAACAAAAACAAAAACAAAAAAACCCCAAGCAAACAACAAAATCCTAGAAACACTGATGGAATGAGAATATGACCTGACACCCTTTTGGTCAAGGTGTTGGGAGCAGTCCAAATAAGTCCTCTTGGAATGACAGATGTGGTTCTGTTGGAGCAGAGATGATCCTGTAGAAGGGTGTAGTGTTCCTTTGAAGGTCCAGTGGTGCTGAGATGGGTCCGGGCTCCCTCTGGGAATGCAGTGCACACAGGCTGTGCTGCTGTTCTCAATCCCAGGGTTTATCCAGGTGGGAATGCTTGGCTCCTCCCCCTGGGCGGAGCCTCTCCCCATGGGATGATGTCATTGTCTCAGCCCTGCAGTGAGCCTGGATGGCCCATGGACAGCAGAGATCCCCTGGAGGGAGGGTGGGTCCTGGAAGGGATAAAGAACACGGCCCCAGCTGGTTTAACAGCTGCCCATAAACAGGAGACACCTGCCCCCTCCCCCTGGAGTTATGAGGAATGGGTTATAAGAGGTAAAGAAAGACAGCTCCCCAAACCAGTTTCAACAGATAGCAAATAGAATACACATTTTTGGTTACATATTGCAGCCCAAGACACACGCATATGAAGCACCCCTGTAAAACGAGCTCTCTTTCCAGTCTCTCTGGAGTAATGACCAGGCTTGGAGGTATTCATCATTTGGGACTGCACGTTGCACTGCTGGTTCACAGTGTGTCTGAAATAATTACAGCTATGGAAGTCGTGACAGATTCAGACACAAATCGCTCCGTGACATTTAATTTCAGAGCAAACCACTCTGACAATTACCAGCATCACAAGTTGTTTGCAGAATTCCTGTGAGGTTAAGGTCATGGATATCTGGCTGCTGGATGAACGTGTTGGATGGGCTGTTGAAATACAGATGGGGACGTGTCTTGCCCACACCTGGGGGAGTTTGTGTGAGCTGAAGTGCTGGTCAGCCAGTCCTTCACTGAGAACCTTGGGTGGATCCATTAGGGNGCTGGGGGATTTTGTGTGAGGTGACGTGCTCAGCAGGATGCTGGAGAGGCTGGTCAGCCAGTCCTTCACTGGGAACCTTGGGTGGATCCATTAGGGAGCTGAGAGAGACAACACTGAATTGCACTTGGCTCAGCGGATGTGCCTGCTTCAGTGTGTCCTTGAGGAACATTCTGGCATAAATAGCAATGAGGTTCTGTCAGTCCTGGCTGGATTCATCAAATGCACTCTCTTAGATATTTCAAGACTGTCCTTCTTCTGGACTAAATCACTAAATTTAATTTCAGCTGTTAAGAGCTCGTTGTTGGAGGTGCACAAAGATCTTGCCCTTAGACACAGGTTTTCGTTTTAGTACTCCACAAATTATTTAACAAGGACAAAAGTTACAGAGTAGCATTGTCTAGAGGTGTCGGAATGGCTGGTAATGTGTTGGACCATGGGCTGCTTGTTGAAAACCAGTGATTAAAAACCTCTGAACTGTGTGGAAGACAAGGTGGTTTTGGATTCTCTGGGGTGATGCAGCCCAGACATGGAACCGAGGTGAGAGGAGTGACTCAGTGCTTGCATTGATCGCTCCTCGTGCTGATTTTGTCCCTCTGACAGTGGCACAGAGATTGGACACGATTGCTGTCCCTTCTCTCTGCCTGCAGTATTGATCACAGCTGGTGCGGTAAGACAGGCTGAGATCTCAAACTCAGCTTGGGGGGAGCAGGAGCCTCTCTGCCACCCGAGGACGTTTGTCAGCAAAGCTCTTTGGTCACCTCAGTACAGCACTGAGACTCTGTCCTGTCAGTGATTTACACAAGGTGCCCTGTCTGGTTTGTGCAGCTGTCCTTGTCCATGGCTCTGGCAGTGTCTGTCCCTCCTTGGGGCTGCTGTCCCCTCCTTCCCACTGCCCTGGCCTGAGGCACTTTGCCTCTGAAGCACTGATGAAATGTTTGGAACATAATAAACCGTGACTTGCTCGGCTTGATAATGGGATTAAGATAGATGGAGTGTGGCTGTGCCTGGTCCTGTGAGAGGTCAGCAGGAGCAAGAGCTCCTGCAAAAGATGCATTGTGAGCAGCTTGGATGGCAATGGTGAGATTGCAGGTTTGAGTGTTGCTCAGGTAGGGCTGGATGCAAGTGCAAGAGCTGGAGGAGCCCAGTGCTCCCAGTCTGCCCTTTGCTGGGAGGGATTGTCAGGCCACTGAGGTGCCTCAACCTGTTCTCTTTGGCTCTGGGACAATGAATTATTAAATTTTATTGTTTAATAATTGAGTTGTGGCAGCACCAGAGGACCAGGAACAGGATAGAAAGCAGTGTACAAACCTGTCCTGGTTCTTGCTGTGGCACCCCCAGAGCTGGCTGCCTGTTTCCCCAGCTGTGGCTTTCCTAAAGAGCATTTTCATAAATGTCTGCTTCAACAGAGAAAATTAACACACATCAAAGCAGATGAACTTCGTCAAATACAATTCCATGACCAAAACTGGAAAGGAATTGATTTTGGAAGACAACCGACTTGTAGTGTTAATTATAAATGCCTGTATAGGCATTTGGAGTGAGGCTGCAGCTGTTATTAATTCATGCTGGCACACACAGCACTGCTGCTGGTAGGACTTCACAGGGAAGGGAAATTGAAAGCTGTCCTGTGCCACTGGAGTAGGAAACCATGCATTTTCTAGGTCTGCATCCTCAATTGCCCCTGCTTTCCCTGTGGCACAGGCTGGGAATGAGAGAGGACGTTGCTCTCTCTCCACAGAGACACCTGCTCCTGTCTGAGGAGCTGTGGCAGATGAGGTGGTGAGAGAAGCCTCTCCCATGGTGGGTAATCAGCCATCCTGCTGCACAAACGAGTGCAGCTCGCTCTGCTGCTGGTTTGGCAGCGTGCAGGCAGGGTTACATTGAGGGGGGAATGTGCTCTCTCTGCCAGTGACTTGGATCAGACCCACCTGAGGAGCTTCTGTGGTCAGCAGTGGTGGAGCTGGAGAGAGGCAATTGGTCTGTCTGACCCATCTGGCTGCTTCTCTCTGGCTCTGGGACAATAAATTATTGAATTTTATTGTTTAATAATTGAGTTGTGGTAGCACCACAGGGCCAGGAACAGGATAGAAAGCAATGTACAAAAAAAGAGAATTTCGTTCTATAAATTGATGACCTGATCTGAGAGCTGTCACATACCTACTGCAGAAATAAGCACTGTGAAATGACAGGGACACCTAAACCAGCTGGAGACCAAGAAAAACACTCGTAGGATGAGGTGGAAGAAGGTGGGAGTTTGTCTGAAAAAAGAAACAGAGACACACATGTGATACATCACATGTGCTGGGCTCTTTTGTTCTTCTCAAGGGCAAGTTTTGGGCACCCAAAAATAAGCAAGTAAAAAAAAAAAAGCAAGTAAAGCCCGTGGCTCCTTGTGGGACACACTCACGTGGGGTTGTGGTGCCTGCTCCTGGGACATGCAAATTGGGGCATTTTGTGCCATTATTAATGACAGGCACATCTGTAAACTTACTTCTGGCTGTTAAAAAACAGGGTGGACTAGTCTGAAAGACACTTCTAATTGGAAATGTTCAGTTTCCTAGGATGAGCTGTCAGATCTGTGTGACAGGCACATCTGAGGGATGAGGGCTCTGGGTTTAGTGCTTGGATCCCATCATGTTTGTAAACAGGATTGATTTTCCTGTCCTGTCTGATGCAGTGATATTTCTGCCCTCTATGGTGGTCAGAGCTGCCTGACTGAAGGAAAAAGCAAATTCTGTCTCCATTCTATGAATACACTGCTAGTTTTGATTTGGTTTCTCAAACCTAAAGAGAGAACTGGAAATTTCGGGAGTAATTTTAACATTTGCTATTTTTTTCCTGGTTTATCTAGCACCGTAGATAGGGAATGATATTTACTGTGAAAGTCAGTGCAGTGCTACAGCATCCAAATATCTCTTCTGGATAAAACCAAGGGACATCTCTCTTGGTGCCAGGATCATGCAGGTGCTCAGGGAAAGCAGCTTGGAGGGTGGTGTCTGCTGGCCAGTGGCAGCAAAGGAGGTCCCAGGAAACAGAGAAATGCAGTCATCAGGCATGTCACAATGTGCTGCTCTCCCCTTAACACCCTCTCTCTCTTTCAGCTTGCCTTCCAGGGTTTTACAAGCTCTCCCTCCGTCTCCCTGTCTGTTCTCCATGCCCTGAGCACAGCTTCACACACGAGGAAGCCTCCACGTTCTGTTTGTGCCAGACAAATTACTCCA
The DNA here is from genome assembly GCA_013400075.1 of Hippolais icterina. Classification (NCBI taxonomy): domain Eukaryota; kingdom Metazoa; phylum Chordata; class Aves; order Passeriformes; family Sylviidae; genus Hippolais; species Hippolais icterina. The sequence goes on from VWYN01010184.1 coordinate 73,592, forward strand.
GGTCTCCTTCAGACCCACCATCTGCCTCCTGCACACGTACGTCTCACTGAAGGGCTGCCCCCTGTCCTGCAGAGTCCCTCTGTCTGTCCTGCAGTGTCCCTCTGCCTGTCCTGCAGCACAGAGCCAGGCAGTGCCCAGGGCTGTCCCCTGCCTGCTCTGTGTGCACCGGGGTGATGCTGCAGTGGGGAGGGGATGGAGGGGCTGTCCCTGCAACCCAGAGCTCGCAGGCTGATGAGGCAGATGCGCAGTCAGGCTCGCAGACTCCCTGGTAAAACTGGGACACAGTCATTTAGTCACTATAGTTCACAGGTTTTAATTAAATGGCCTCCAGTTAATTGGACTGGACTCCAGCTGCTCTGGTGATGGATGCTGTCCAGCTGCCAGCACAGTGATGAGGAATTCTCTGTCTCTGCTGAGCATGGCCAGACAGAGCCCAACCAGGAGCAGGCTCCTGGGCCCAGGTGGTGCTCAGGGAAATGCTGGGTCCAGCCAGGTCCTTCTCATGCACGCTGTGAGCTGTGGCTTGTGGTGCACACACATCCCTCCAGCTGGGATCCTCTGCCCCACGTCCCTCTGTGTCCTCCCCAATGCCTCCATGTCCCCTCGTGCCACCCCTGGCTGTGGGTGCCAGGACCAGGACCACGTCCAGCTCTGTGCTCTTGTGCTCTGTCCCCAGAGGACCTTTAGGTTCATCCCAACACCCGTTTTGTGTCAGATTATGCCCTTTTCTGACCTAGAGATGGGGAAACTGAGAGATGTTTTAAAAACTTTTATTCTATTTTTAGTCTCATGTGAAGGGTGGGGCAATACAGATGTTATAATTCCCACCATCACAATCAGAAGCCAAACCATTTCCTAATTACAATACATTATAAATGTTTCTTGGCTTATCAGCTTTTCCTACACAATGCTGTAAATGCCTTAAAGCCAATAATATAAAATTAACCCCTGTGGGTCCTACCACAATGCATTATTTTTCCAAAGTATCGAGTCTTATTTGCAAGGCCGTCCTTTGAAACTTATTTCTAGTTCAATTTCTCTCTTAATAATGTTTGTTTTACTCTATAGCATTTCTAAGTTAGCATTTCCTATCTCCAAGTTTCCATACACATGCATACTGTGTGAGCCTTCTGTCAGGCTGGCTTAGGGCAAATTTGGGAGGAAACCTCTGAATGGGGTTCCTCTGGAAAGCAAACCCAAACGGTCCCTCCCCCCAGCCAGCCTGGGAAAAAAACTTCCTCAGAGAAAAGTGGAAAAAACTATTTATTTAACAAACAAAGTGCCCACTAGCATAAGAAATGAATAATATGAAATAACAATATAATACGTATTTATAACATTACACACACAGCATTCATTTTAATATTTGCCTCTTGGGTTTCTTGTTGAAATGACCCCCAAGATATTAGTAAAAAGTCCTTTTCCCAGGCCCTGTGCCAGAAGAAGAGGTCGAGATGCGTTGGCTCAGTTTCTCAAGGTTGTTGATTATTTCTTATCTAGTACATTCTTTCTCTGCCCTGCTAAGGTTCTTGCTGCAGCTCAGGTTGTGGCTGACTGACTACAGCCAGGGCGGTCTGAACTCTTTATACTGAGTATTATGAGTTCCATATTTACAGTTAATTACCAATACCTATCACCTATGTTAGACAGTTCACTTCTACTCTAATCCAATCCAGAAGTGCCACCATCACAGCAGAAGATGGAGGACAGGAAGAAGGAGCAGAAGGACAGGGACACGCCCAAATTCCTCTATTTTGCCTCCTTGAACCTCCATTAAAAGCCCCAAAATTCTACATTACACCCTGTGATAAATTAACTATCATTCTAATCAAACTCTTGTGGCCTGTAAATCTTCACACAAGGTTGGTAGTTTCTCCCATGGACTGAAATTGAAGGCACTAATACTTTTGTCTCCGTGCCAAAGTCTCTGGACCCCTTGCCAGGGTAACAGACCATCCAGGAATGTCCTGGGTGTCAGAACCCAGGACATCCCTCTAGATGTCCCGGGTGGTCCGAGACCCCAGGAGGGGGTCCAGAGACCCTGGTACAGCGACAAAAACACCAGTACCTTTGATTTTACCCCTTGGGAGCGATTGCCAACATTATATGAAGAATTACAAGCCACAGGTGTGTGATTAAGATAATAGATAGCCTATTTTTAAAAGATTTTAGAGATTCACAAAAGAAGCTCAAGGAGACAAAATAGAGAGATTTGAGTGTGTCCCTTGTCGTCTTCTTCTTGTCCTCCATCTTCTGGTGAGGTGGTGGCATTTTTAGATTGGTTTGGTGTGAAAGTGCACTGTTTAATAAAGGTGATGGGTATTGGTATGATATTAAAAACATAGAACACGTAGCACACAGTATAAGAGATAACGACCGCCCATGAGCGGGGCAGATAGCCTTGAGCAGCGGTGTAGGTAGCATCTACGCTGGCCAGAAAAGAAATGTTTGAGAACAGAAGAGAATAAACAGTATTGATAAAGAAACCGACGCATCCTGAGTCCTTCTTCTAACACGGGGCTTAGAAAACAAGACTTCATCCACAATCTCGGAAGGCTGTCAGCCCGGGATCCGAGACTGGGTTCCGACATTTGCCAAAAGCCAACTTTATAACACGCATTTATAACAACACGCACTCTTTTGCTCCCAGGCCCACCCTCTGCCCCGAGGAACCTGGTGTACAGCCTCCGTCAGTCCTCCCTGGTGCTGGAGTGGAGCGCACCGGCCGATGCTGGCGGCCGCAGTGACCTGACCTACAGCCTGTGGTGCGGCCGCTGCCCCTCGGCGCCGCGGGGCCGCTGCGAGCAGTGCGGGAGCGGCGTGGGCTTCGTGCCGCAGCAAACGGGGCTGGTGGAGCGCACGGTCACGCTGGTGAACCTGCTGCCCCACGCCAACTACACCATCCGAGTGGCCGCCCTCAATGGTGTCTCGGCCGTCAGCCCGCTGGCCGCACAGGAGTACGCCGAGGTCAACGTGTCCACCGGCCGTGCAGGTACTGGTAAAAATTAGAGCCTGTCTTAATAAGTGTCCTGGTTTAGGGTAAATTTAGGAGGAGACTCCTGGATGGGGTTCCTCTGGAAAAGCAAACCCAAATGGTTCCTCACCCAACTGGCTCAGGAAAGAATTTCCTTGGAGGGGAGTGTAAGAAACTGTTTATTTAATAAACAAAAAAAATGAATAAGATGAAACAACAAAACCTCTCACCGCTCTAAAAAGAGATGGCAAAATTGAGGAAGTGCTTGCTGTGGGTGTAGCTCAGCTTGCCCAGTCTCTTATCAGTCCCTCCAGCTCTGAAAAATGCTGTCCTGGGCCCCAGTGGGTTGCAGGTGTGAGCTCCTGGTGCTCTTCTGGGTTTTCAGTCCAGAGCAGATTTAAACAAGAAAAAAATCCAGGGAACTTCTTTGCCTCAGCTAGCTAAAAGCTAACTGAAAGCAAAGGAGATGTCTGTCCCACTGTCTGTCTGTGCTGCAGACAACACAGTCCAGGAGAAGAATGGGGCGGAGTGAGTGCAGTTTCTACAAACTTCAAACTTCTTCTTTCCCCCCTTTTGCTCTTGGAACCAGTCTTAAAGGTGTAGAACTTAATATCCAGCATAAACAGAAAAGCTGGGGATACAAGCACCACAAAGTCACCACAAATTCACCCCAGGACAGCCCGTTGGCCGAGGTCAGGTACAGCCGTGGTGTGGCATGCACGGGCAGGGCTCGGAGCTTTGCCCCCAGGGCAGCTGCTGGTGCTGTGCTGCCCGGGTGTGTCAGCTCTGGGGTGTAGGGGTCTGTCCTGCAGCCAGGTTTTTGGTGGTTTTGCTGCCTGGAGAGCACAGTCAGTGGATGGTGTGGTTGCCATCCTCGGGCTCCACGTGCCTGTGCCATGGCAGTGCCCCATTTCTGCTTTCTTTGGGTGATCACTTGTTTCTCTTGTGTNTCTTCCTGGGCCTCACAGGTATGAGCTCCTGGTGCTCTTCTGGGTTTTCAGTCCAGAGCAGGTTTAAACAGTCCCAAGAAAAAAAAAAGCAAAAAAAACCAATCCAGGGAACTTCTCTGCCTCAGCTAGCTAAAAGCTAACTGAAAGCAAAGGAGATGTCTGTCCCGCTGTCTGTCTGTGCTGCAGACAACACAGTCCAGGAGAAGAATGTGGAGGAGTGAGTGCAGTTTCTACAAACTTCAAACTTCTTCTTTCCCCCCTTTTGCTCTTGGAACCAGTCTTAAAGGTGTAGAACTTAATATCCAGCATAAACAGAACCGACAGCTGGGGATACAAGCACCACAAAGTCACCACAAATTCACCCCAGGACAGCCCGTTGGCCGAGGTCAGGTACAGCCGTGGTGTGGCATGCACGGGCAGGGCTCGGAGCTTTGCCCCCAGGGCAGCTGCTGGTGCTGTGCTGCCCGGGTGTGTCAGCTCTGGGGTGTAGGGGTCTGTCCTGCAGCCAGGTTTTTGGTGGTTTTGCTGCCTGGAGAGCACAGTCAGTGGATGGTGTGGTTGCCATCCTCGGGCTCCACGTGCCTGTGCCATGGCAGTGCCCCCTTTCTGCTTTCTTTGGGTGATCACTTGTTTCTCTTGTGTGGACAGAGGTGAAGACTACACTTGAGAACCTGAATGTTTTTACATTTCCTAAGGGAAGGGTATTTAGTGATGTGTGTTTTTGTTATAAGTGCAGGCTTTGCAAACCCCGTGGGCTGACAGCTCTTGTAGAAACAGGGGGTTGCACAAGCTGACAATTAGGGCAAGTACTAATGAGAGCTTTAGCTTGACTTTTGGAAGGCGAAATGTCTGCACAATTGCTTGTGTGTTTTGGTGAAAAAAGGCGTGACTCAGTTGTGCTTGTTCAAAAACGTTTGGTAAAGTGTTTGAAACAACTATTGTCAGTTTTTCTGCTCTTGCATTTCTTTCTGTCAGAAATCCTGGAAGCAAAGAATGAGCCCTAATGTGAGAAGCAAAATATTGGTTTGTCCTGGTGGCACAGACATGGTGCTTAGGTGTGGCAGAGGGGCAGATGCAGACTGGCCCATGGTGCTCTCAGAGGGTTCCAGTTGGTGCCACTGGGAGGCAAAGAGTGAGCGTGGTGACAGCCTGGGCTGTGAAGGGACAAATCTCCTCTGTGATCTGGCTGCAGTTTGTGATCAGGCTGCAGTTTGAATTTACAAATCATAAAAAAAAAAGAACCTTTGATGAAGCAACATTTTCAGCCTGTTCATCAAAAACCCTTCTTAAAACAGATAAGTCAAATGCTGGCTATCCTTCAGAAACAAAAAAATTGATTTCCTCTCTCTATCCTGCGCTGGTCTGTGACACAATTCTTACAGTAATTGTCCCCTTCCATTTTCAGTTTGGCATTTCTGTTCCCTCAGCTAAGGGGAAGTGAGTGCCCATGCCTGTGGACAGGTCCCTGACCAGAGGGGTTGGCTGAGGAGCCCCTCCTCAGCTGTTGTCTGTGCCAAAGGACAATCAGGTCCCTCCTCTGCTGTTGGCTATGCTGAAGGACAGTCAGCTCTGCCTTGTTATGTCCTTGTCCATTCCTCTGCAGTTACATTATTAATTTGCATGAAAACCCTTTCCCAAGCCACAGTTAATGGAGACGGATGATCCTCAGGTGCCTCTTGGCAGGAATTGGCCAACAATTTCATCTGAGGAGATTAAACTTTGATCTTGTTATAAATAATTTTCCCACCGCTTGATCAAATGTTTTTTGTGCACGTTGTTGCTTTCTCTTCCCTCATACCATAATCCCCGTGGCTCCTTTGGGGGATGCTGTGCTGCAGACTGCTCCTCAGCAGAGGTGTCATTCCTCATTAGGATCTTCGCTGTTCAAGGATGGATTTAGCTCTGGGAAGATCTTCTGTCTCCTGGGCTCAGGCCAGGGGGACAGAGAACAGGCTGGGGTGTGGTGAGCTTAGAGAGGTCTGATAACAGCCATTCCTCCAGTCTGGTGCAGGCAGAGGGACCGGTGCTCTGGAGCTCCCACCTTGCCTGGGCCCCTCTGGACACAAGGGGCCAGGTGTGGGCAGTGAGTGCCTCGTTCTCTTAGGGAGCAAAGCAGCAAGTCTGATGCCAGCCCGTGCCTTGGCTGCTGGGAACAGCTTTTCCCCTGGGGAAGGGAGAAATCTCAGCCCCTTACTCAATACCGTGTACTCCTGAGGGAACTGAAATACACATGAAGAACGTGGATAATTAATCCTGTAATCTGTTCAAAATCAATGTCCCTTGTTGAGCTGTCAAGTCTCAGCTGCAGATGACGGCTTGGAATTACCCAGGCAGCTGAGGCTGGGAAGTTTCTTGGAGCATTGACAGTTTTTATTGCTGGAGGTGTCCCCTCCTGGGCAGTGCCAGGCTGGGGCTGCCCTGTCAGCAGGCACCTGGTTCCTCTTGCCTTTGCACCATTGGCCAGGGGTGACAGTGCTGGTTAACCCATGCCTGTCAGCAAGGAAGGGGAGAAGGTGGGGAGAAGGTTTTGACCTTGGGGAGTGGCTGCCCAGCTGAGTTTGTCTGTAAGACCCCACTGTGAGGAAGTGTCATGACCTGCTAATACAAAAATGGTTCATTTATTGATCTCAGAGGGCAAAAGACACAAGAGATCACTGTTTTAATCAAAGCAAGGCACCTTTATTGAGTGCCCACAACACAGTAATGTGATAGAGGAGGAGAGAGAGAGAAAGAAAGAGAGAGAAAGGATAGAGAGAAAGAGAAGGAGTGGTGGGGGATAGCGACCAGTTTGTGCTGACCAGAAATACACAAGGTCTTCGTGGCCGTCTGCCAATAGATCCATCTTTTCTGCAGGGAGATCTCAAATTTTGGTTAACTTAGGGAGACTTTTTATATTCTTTTCCAAAGCAGTAAGCAGTTGGCCAAAAAGTGGGGAGATCTCATACAATGTTAACAGGTAGCAGATGCATCCAGTGCACCGTGAGCTGCCCATTGTTCCTGCACAGGTTCCCATGGGACTGCACACCAGTTTTTGGTCCAGCAAACACCCCTGNTGTGATAGAGGAGGAGAGAGAGAGAGAGAAAGAGAGAGAAAGCATAGAGAGAGAAAGAGAAAGAGTGGTGGGGGATAGCTACCAATTTGTGCTGACCAGAAATACACAAGGTCCTCGTGGCCATCTGCCAATAGATCCATCTTTTCTGCAGGGAGATCTCAAATTTTGGTTAACTTAGGGAGACTTTTTATATGTTTTTCCAAAGCAGCAAGCAGTTGGCCAAAAGGTGGGGTTATCTCGTACAATGTTAACAGGTAGCAGATGCATCCAGTGCACCGTGAGCTGCCCATTGTTCCTGCACAGGTTCCCATGGGACTGCACACCAGTTTTTGGTCCAGCAAACACCCCTGTGGACAGCACTTGGCAGACATCCCACCTCAGCCAGGCCAGAACTTCTGTGTTGGGGTTTTAGGGTTTCAGTCTGTGTCCTTGGGGTTTCAGTCTCTGTCCTTGGTGATGGTCATGAGGTAGATAAGGGATCTTTGACTGTCTCTTACAGGAGGGGACCCTGCATGGGCAGGACACAGAGCCACAGCTGGCAGGGACAGCGTGGGGAGCTGCTCCTCAGAGCACATCATTCCTTGGAGTCCTGACTCTGCAGCCCCTTGTCACACCACAGAGCCCTCCACAGGAGTGCTGGGTGGGACCAGAGGTCAGGAGCAAGGAGACCCCAGGGATGCCTGGGCAGTGGTGGCTGCCGTGGTGGCTGTCATGCTGCAGTCTCAGAAGTCATTTGCAGCAGCAGGGCAGCTCTGTCTGCTGATAAGCAGGTTCAGAGGAAAAATTAAACAAGAAACAAGACCCAATTTAGCTGTCAGATCCTGCTCCTCTAATCCAGCTCCGAGTGCAGCTCCGAGTGCAGCTCCGTGCTGTCCTTCCCCTCCAGCAGTCACCAGAGGGAATTGTCCATTGCTCCTTGTAATTGCAGCCAAGAGAAGAGATGCAATTTAGTCTGCAGGTGGCAAAATTAATACTGTGTTTTTTCTAATCTGTCCCCAGCATGGGACTAAATAAAAGTGTTTGAGGAGTGAGCGGAACTGTTCACCTGCAGGAGTGGAGCTGCATTAGCCATGTAAATGTGCACTCCAAGCCCGTGTCATTTGTATTCCCAGCAGGAAAACCAGGCTTCTGCTCTAAAGAGCTTTTAAATCTGCTGCTGATTAATAATGCAACCAGTGCCAGAATGCATCCTCCTTCCTGAGGCTGGAGAAGGGGTTTGAGCTGGATTTGGTCCTCCAAAGTGGATTTGCCTGTGCATGTCCAGGGCTGATTCAGTCACCATGGGGCAGTGGGGCTGCAGGATGAGCCGGCTATGGGGCAAATGTCTGAGCTCCTGGGGTCTTTGCCTTGAAAGGGCTGCCTGCTGAGTGGTGAGGCACCTTCTCTACTTTGGAATGGAGATCTCTGAGGCAGGAGCTGCCTGGGATGGTGCTCAGGACACGTTCTGTGTTGGGATGTGTGTAACTGGTGAGGGAGGGGAGAGCTGGCTCTGTCTGGCACAAGCAGGGCAGGGTGCAGGGGCATTGGGTGTCCCTCACCGAGTGCAGCTGATGGATGCAGAGAATTGTTCTGGGGAGGGACACGGTGCCACACGTAGTTTTATGCCTGTTTTGCTGCTACACTGGTTAATCAAGAGGAGAAAACCCACGTACAGGGGAATGGAGTTTATAAAATCAGGCAGAGTGGTGAATAATTTAATGTTTGCTTTTTCGAATAGAGGCAATGATAGGAGAGCTTAAAATATTGATGGGGAACACATTTCTTTTTTTTCGCAGTGTGAAATGCTTTATAGCCTGTGTGATTTTCTTTAATGTTTTTTAAACATGTTTGAGGCTGGCACCTGCCTTTCTGTCATGTACCACGGGCTCTGCTCTAAAGTGCATCTGTGAGTGAGTAGGATTTTTCCTGATGACTTTGTTAACAGTCAGGACCACGCGTGCAGGTCTCTCCAGTCCATTTCCTGGATTCAGAGACACAGAAGGGCAGCTCTGTGATATTTTATTGATGGGGATCATACAACAGAGTAAGGAGCACTTAGCTTATCTCACAGGAGCAGGGCAAGTGTTGGAGGATAATGTTTGACTCTGTCCCACACCATGGGGGGGTCACAGCAAAGGGAGAGCTGTGTGTGGGCAATGGGAGCTGCACAGGAGCCCCTCTGACTCCTCTCACGCTCTCATAGGAAGCCAGAGGGACTTGGAATCAAGGAGCAAATCACCATGAATAAAACATCATGAGGGCTTTTTATTTCAGCAAAGATTAATGAGCTAAGTAATAAATACAAAATTTCACAGATACTTAAGTTTACTTTCTAGGGACTTGTTCCTCTCTACAGGAGCCTTGGTGGGAACAGAGATGGGTCCAGTGAATGTCCTGATTTGATGGGAAGTAGGACAAGCTGGAAACAGTCAACGTCCCCGTGCAGCTTTTGCTGTGCCTGAGGGCTGTGAGCTGCTGCCTGCATAGGCTGGAGACTTGTTTGGAGCCAAACTTGGTTAAAATGGGAATATTGGCAAGTGCATCTTGCAGTGGATGAACTAAATGGATGCGTGCATGGCAGGGAGTTTGTGCTGACCAGAAAAACACAGCCAGCTCCTGAGGCACAGCCTGCTCTCAGTGTGGGGCTCATGCAGTCCTGTTGCATGGGGTAGATCTGGTGTGAGGTGGTTAAGGAGGCCTTGGGATGTCCCACCAGCCCTCCTGATCAAAGATTGTGTTTTGCCTTTCCCACACATCCTCAGCAGGGGTTCAGAGCCCAGGATGTGAGCTCATCCTCAGACCCCTCAGCAGCACTAAGGGTGGAGGGTGCTGTTAGGATTTTTGCCAGTTGTCCATTGAAATGTTCCAGGCTGCCCATGGATCACAAAGCTGCTGTGTTTTACCACTCTCTTCTCCCACTGGATGCTCACCAGCTTGGAGCAATTCCAGCCCTGATTCAGAGAGAGAGGACTGATGTCTGCAGAAGCCACGCACTCTGCAGCTGTTTGAGTGGAAGGTTTTACTGAAGCAGCACCTCAGTCACTGCTCATTTCCTCTCTGCATTTTCAGTGCCAGCTCCCGTCACCGACATCCGCACAGACAGAGTGGAGCAGAAGAGCGTCTCCCTGTCGTGGCAGGAGCCAGCCCTGCAGGCTGCCAATGGCACCGAGTACGAGGTCAAGTACTTTGAGAAGGTAGGCTCAGGGCACTGGTGTGGGCTCTGCTTGTGCCCCGTGTCCTTCCCTTGCCCTCCTGAGGAGCACAGTGCTGTGTGGTCCCTGTCACCCACCGAGTGAGTCTAGCTCGGCAGGGACTGGCACACCACAGTTCCTACACCCTAGAGGAGATGATCTCTGTACCCCCAGCCTGCTGCCTAGGGGAGTGTTGGAGCTTGTGCTCTGCACTGGTTTGGGACTGACAGCCTGTGCTGGTTTGAAAGCAAAACCAGTGAAAGACTCCAAGTCAGAAACACAATTTAATAAGAGGAAAAGAAAAGAAATAAAAGAAAGTAAAATAAAATAAAAGTAGTAGTACAAAAAACCCCACTGACAGAGTCAGAACACAACCTGACACCCTGTTAGGGTGGTGGCAGCAGTGCAGATGAAATGCTCTTGTCCAAGCAGTGATCCTGTAGAAAGGTCTGGCAGCTCTTGTCCTCTGCCAATCCAGTGGGTCAGGGCTCCCTGTGCTGTCCCAAATCCCAGATTCTCTCCAGGTGGGAATGCTTGGCTCCTCCCCCTGGGCGGAGCATCTCCCCATAGGCTGATCTCATTCTCTGAGCCCTGCAGTGGCTCCTTGCTGGCCCATGAACCAGAGACAGCTCCCGCAGGGAGTTCCCCATGAGCCATGGGCACGGCATTGCTGGGCATGGACAGGAGAGAAGGGAAACACTGCCCCAGCTGGTTCCAGCAGCTCCTGGGGATAGAATTCATAGTTTGGGCACAATTTACATTGTAACCTAGGACACAGCCACAAACCTGTGACTGTGGTGAGCTATGGGTGGCCTTTCTACATGGGAGAGGACCCAGCAAATATTTTTACGGCAGTTTCTTGATTTTAAAAATTGCTGCTGTTTGACAGGTGCTGTAGGTTGGGAATTTTAGGAGAAATACCGGTGGGCAGAGCAGGGAGAAGGCTCTAAATCAAAATAAATGCAGTTTATGACACAGTTCTGTAAATTACCTTATCTGCGTGTGCTCAGGCTCGTTATGGAGCTGACGGCACGTCAGGCACACTGTGCAGGTGACATGTCAGCGTTCTGTATTTAGAAACAAGCTACCGTGAAGCTGATTCATATTAATGTGATTTTCAGCATCTGATAGATTTGAGAGGAGGGATCTGTGGGGGAGGGCAAATGCTGGAGCCCGAGCCGTTAATTCCTGTGCAAATGGGCTGCAGCAACATGATACTTGGGGTATGAAATGAGGAACCTTCCTCCTTGGGTAGAGAATTTAAATTCAGTTTATCAGTTATTCACCGAAACGAGGCCCTTGATGCTGACATGAATATCAACTTAGTTCCTAATCTTTGCTTTTAAAGCTTTTGTTTTTACTGTGAAGATTCAAAGGGGAAAATGAATGGAAACACATTTGGTAGTGATGTGAGCAGTGCAGTGTGTGGCTGCTGCTCATGCCTGAGCTGAACTCTGGGGCTGGGACACTGCCTGAGCGGTCTTATGGGGCTGGGACAGTGCCTGAGCTGGAATATGGGGCTGGGACACTGCCTGAGGTGGTTTGTGGGGCTGGGACACTCCTGTGCTGGACTGTGGGGCTGGGACACTGCCCATGCCATACTGTGGGCTGGGACACTCCTGTGTCACACTGTGGGCCTGGGACACTGCCTGTGCTGGATTATGGGGCTGGGGCACTCCTGTGTCACACTGTGGGGCTGGGACACTGCCTGAGTCACACTGTGGGGCTGGGACACTCCTGTGCCACACTGTGGTGCTGGGACAGTGCCTGTGGTGGTCTGCAGGGCTGGGACAGTGCCTGTGCCACACTGTGGGGCTGGGACAATTCCCGTGCCAGACTGTGGGGCTGGGACACTCCTGTGCCACACTGTGGGGCTGAGACACTGCCTGAGCTGGACTGTGGGGCTGGGACACTCCTGTGCTGGTCTGTGGGGCTGGGATGCCCCTCAGGGCTCCAGTTTACCAATCCACACAGATTTGGCTGCAGGGGAGCAGGGAGGGCTGGCTGGTGCCACAGCTGAGCCTGGCACAGGGGGAAGTTGCCGTGTGGGGTGGCACAGCTGCTCCCCACCACCCCATCCTCTGCCTTCATGCCTTCATAGATCATCCAGCTCCATCTGCCATTTCCTGTGACCTGCCCATAGGATTTCTGCTCACGAGACATCCAGTGAATGCATTGTTTCTTTCCGAGGCTCCCTCTTTGGACAGGCTGTCCTGTCTGTGCCACGCCGGCTCCGAGGCGCAGCTGTCAGTCCAGCTCCATCTCAGGTTTCTCATTATTTCACAGGATCAGAGAGATCAAAGTTACTCAACCGTGAAAACCACATCAACGGCCGTGACGGTCGATAACCTGAAGCCTGGTACCCTCTATATTTTCCAAATCCGAACATCTTCCTCTCCAGACTACGGCAGCTACAACCCTGGCATTGAAGTGGAGACCCTGGCAGAGTGTAAGTGCAGCAGGGCTCGTGGCCCTGTCAGGAGCCCTGGGGGTGCTGTGCTCACAGCTCGTGCCCCAGCTGCTCCTGGTTTCATGGAGCAGCTCCTGTTCCTCTGGTTCTGCTTCTCCAGGTTTAAGGGTGAGACCCACTCTGTCCCACTGCTGTCCAGGAATTTTCTTCTCCGTGCATTTTCCCATTAGAATTTGTTGAGGTTGGTCTTGCTGCCCTGCCTGTCCTGTCTCTTCTCAGTGAAGAGTCAATGAGGGCAGTTTCTCTCTGGCTCCTTTCTCATGAGGAGGCTGGGACAGGCTCTGCTCTTTGGCTGAGATTGCCCAAAAGCACGCTTAGCTCATGGCTGCTCCCTGCCTCACGCTGCTGTCCTGGCTCAGGAGGCACTTGGCTTGTCTGCTCCTTGGCTGGCTCAGGGCAGCCAGCATCAGGGTTATCTGCTGAGACTTCTCCTTTTAAATTCCCATTCATAACTGTGGTCCAAAAGCATTTTATTGCACTAAAAGAGGGCTGGAGGGATGTTGGGCTTCGGCACAATCCCCCACGCTGGCTGGAAGTGCAAGCCTGAGCTGGCTGGCTCAGAACAGCTCCCACAGATTGTGTTTAACAGGGCTTTAAATTGCCTTCATTTGCCACACAGAAGACATTTCAGAATTAATTGAAGCCAATAAAAATTTTATAGAGAATGTAGCTATCTAATACCCCTGTTTGCAAAAGCAAGAGGAAAAGGGATTAATGTGATGAAAGAAAACTATTTGTAAGGCCATAAATTTTGATGTGTTCCTCTGATAAACAGGATTCTTCCTCAGCTCTGATTAACAAAACCAGGAGCTGGTGCAGCAGTGCTGGGTTGTTCTGTCTGTGCTGCCCAGCATGTTGGTCTGATCCCACCAGTTTTGGCTTTTAAAGCTGAACCAGAGCATGAGTTGTTTGTTAGGATGGTGAAAAGCAGCCAGGTGCTGCTCCCACAGCTCTTCTGGAGGACTCAGGCTGGCTGTGGGAGCGGTGACCAAGGCAGCTCCTCTCCCCAAACGTGCCCCAGAGCACGCTGCTGACTGGCTCTGCTTCCCTCCTGCAGTGACAGTGGCCTCCAGCGAGCAGAGCCCCGTCCTCATCATCGCCGTGGTGGCCATCGTGGGGCTGACAGCGCTGGTGTCCGTGGTGGTTGGTGTGATGCTCTGGAGGAGGTCAGCAGGGCCAGGCATGCTCTGGGGGTTTGACCTGGGGGAAGGGGCTACTGCCCCTTCATTCTCTTGTGTGCATCTCCACTCTCTTTGCAGGCAGTGTGGGTACAGCAAAGCCAGCCAGGACGGGGATGAGGAGCTGTACTTCCACTGTAAGTGGTGCCCGGCTGTCACAGCCAGTGTGACTGTGAGATCCCTGTATTTATCATTGTTCATAACCCACCACAGCAGCCCTGAGCCCTCACTTTTGAGGTGTTGTCATCCTGTGTTATCCCAGAGCAGGGGCTGGCACAGCAAGGCTCTCTGAGCACCGTGGGCTTGACAGCTCCGTGTGCCCATGTCTGTCCTTCCTGCGTGTGGGTCACTGCGTGCCAGAGGAGATGGGGATGCTTGCAGCTTACAGGGGGTGTATAAATTATTCTGTCAGCTTCTCATGACCATGAGCAAACAGCCTTGTTTTCTGGGGCTACTCTGGATTATTGAGCAGCAATAATTTTACAGACAACTGTTGTCAGAGGGAATTCGGATGTCGGGACTGATGAGTTTATTTGATTCCTGGCACATGCCCATGGAGTGCACACATGCTTTTCTGTTCCCCAAAGCACCTCAGAAGTCGAAGAGCCTGCCTTGACCATTTCACTTGGCTTTGGAGGGTGAGAGCTTCACTGGAGCAAAGGGACTGCTCTCCTTTACCCAGGGGTTGTGGCAGTGGAGCAGAGCAGTTGGATTCATTTAATCCTAAAAAACCAAAATTCTTAGCTTAGAACTGAGTCTTGCTTTGCTTATAGAAAGGTGGCACATTGGTTCTGCCCACAGACCAGGAGATGGACAAGCTGGGATAATGTTTCCTGGGATGGGTGGGTGGAAGTTCTGCTGAGCCCCTCTGACCTGCCCTTTCTGCCTTTCCTGCAGTTAAAATACCGACCAGGAGGACATACATTGACCCCAACACCTGCGAGGACCCCATGCAGGCTGTGCACCTCTTTGCCAAGGAACTGGATAATGCCAGCATCAAAATTGAGAGGATTATCAGGACAGGCAAGTTCCACGGGGTGGTGGCCTTGGTGGGCCTATTGTATGCTGCAAGGTGTACATGAAGTGTTTATTGATTGGCTTAAGTAGATACTTGTAAGATTTTAGCATCAGCCTATTGGCTGAAAAACTTTTAAAAGGCCTTGCAACAAGGAGAACTTTGGCTTCTGTTGTTAGGGAGTGAGTTTTACCATCTTCTATGTCTCTGCCTTCACTGAGACTGATAATGAAATAAAAAACTCTTGGAATGCCTCTCAGTCACCCGTTATTAGTGATTAGATCCAGCAGTGGCTGTGCCATGGGCTGTGCTGCTCTGCTCCCCTTTCACTGGGCCGTGACATTGCTCCAGTGCTGGGGTACCTGCCTGCAGCTGAGGATGGGAGCAGGGCTGGTGAGGATTTTATCCAGGAGCTTTGTTCCACGTTCCTGGTGTTTTCCTGAGGCACTGAGCACAGCCAAGCGAGCGCCGTGCAGACCAGAAAGCATCAGCAATTATCTGCATCTGGGCACTTTGACAGCAGCGTGAAAACTATTTATAAATACGTGAACCTAATGATTTATCGATTTTCATCAACTTCACTGCCTAAAACTTAAAAGCAAATTAAAATCACCTGACTGGACCCTAGAGCCTTAATGGCTACTGTGTGCCAGAACGTGGGAAACGTGATCATTCTTTGTCATTCCTTTCCCTAAAGATAAATTCAGCTGTAGCAGCAGCAGAGGTGGAGGAAGGGAGGAGGGAAGGGCTCTGCCTGCAGCTGAAGGACAGTGTTGAAGGGGAGAGGACACTGAGGAGGGGATGAGGTTTCCTCTGAACTGCAGTGTGGAGCAGCTCAGAGGAGCCCCATGTACCTTTCATGAACAATCTGGTGTTTGAAAAATCAAGAAAGAAATTAGTAATTAAGACATTTAAATCTAAGGAACTTGGGAGTGTGTTTACCTCACTGCTGACCTAACAAGAAGCTGATTTTCAAATCAATAAAGCTGTTCATAGCTACACGCTTTTTGCTGTAAAGCCAATATTGGTTTTTTATGTTGGGAATTCCGTAGCTCCTGTTGTGGAGCTGTGCAGTGGGATGTTCTTCCTCAAGGATGGCAGGAACCCTCCAGCCCTGCTGTGTCCAGCTCTGTGGGGAGCAGACCAGGAGGCAGATTCAGCCAGGACTGGAGCATGACTTCAGTGACAGAGGGTTAATCCTCCTCTGATGGGATAAAACACAATGTGCACTGAAGCAGAGCGTGGAGAGAACAGCTGAGAGGCTCTGGGGATGCCTGAGGGTCAGCAGAGGAGTGGCACAATGCTCAGGGTGGCCTGGTGGGAGTGGCAGCAGTCCTGCCATGGATCTGTTTAACCCATTTCTCTGGATGAACAGGGTAAAAAGCTAGCCTGTCATTTCTTCTAAGTGCACCTAACAAGCAATTTGTAAATTCCCATATAAAGCTATTTTGAGAATGAGAAGTTCCTTCAACACAACCCTATTCTGAGGGTGAAAAATAAGTGCACCTGCAATAACAAGGGATTTGTCCCATGAGGATCAGTAAGGAAAATACATAAACAAGAACAGATAGATTTGATGGGCAAGTAAAACACCTTTTACCAACCAACAGAATAATTAACAAGAAAGCTATTACCCAATTATTACCTCGAGGTTTGTAAAAACTGTATAAGTGTGGGCCTGATATTTCTGAGCCTGAGAGAATTTTTTAGCCTGCTAGTAACTGTTAACTCTTTCCCAAGGGAAATCTTCTCGACAAGGTCTTCTTCTCAAAACAATCTAGGCAAATAATATTCTTTCTCAAAACATTTTTCCCCAGCTGGTGTTTTTCTGCTTCTCTAGTTTGACCGATGGTATTTAGAGAGGTGTCGTTCCTGTGCACCAATCATGCTCATTTNAGTATTTAGAGAAGTGTCGTTCCTGTGCACCAATCATGTTCATTTTGTGTCGTAACATCTTATAAATAGTAGGAAGAATTGGAAAAATGGAGCCTTCTATTCTTTGCCTTCTGAGAATACTGGAGTTTCTTTGTCTTTATTTCGTGTCCAACAGCGACATATAAGAGACAGCACACAGCTGTAATAAACAGCCTTCTGAAAACCTGTACTGCGCTGCTTTGTGTGTCATGACAGTCCCAACAACAACAACAACAACATTTCTGTGCTGTGCAGGAGAGTTTGGGGAGATGTGCCGGGGGTGCCTGAAGCTGCCCAGCAAGCGGGAGCTGCCGGTGGCCATCCAGACTCTGCGGGCTGGCTGCTCCGAGAAGCAGCAGCGCTCCTTCCTGGCTGAGGCTTGCACCATGGGCCAGTTTGACCACTCCAATGTCATCCGCCTGGAGGGGGTCATCACCAGAGGTATGTGGCTCCCAGGAGGCTCCTGTGCAGGAATGGGTTTATGTGGATGCTGGATGTGAGAAAATCAGGCAGCAGTAGCACAGTGTCTGTGTGAAACTGAGTCACATAACTGGGCTGAGAAAGTGTGGCTTGGGAAGCTGTAAGGAGGAACCCCAAAACAGTCCTTGGAGAAGGAAAACAACCCTTGCAGGTGTTGTTTGTCTCCATGTTGTTTACTTGTGAAAAACCATTGAGGGATGTTGTTCCTGACTGTCCAATGATGGGCTTGTGGTTGTTTGTTAAGCAATGAAACTTTATTCTCTCGGAACTGTCTGTAAAACATGGTTTAGAAGAGTAAAGTTGCTCTCATTTCGTTACTAAGCCTCAGAGTCTTGTGTATTGGTTTGAAAGTAAAACTAGTGAGAGACTCTAAGTCAGAAATGCAATCTTATAAGAGGAAAAGAAAAGAAGTTGAATGAAGTAAAATAAAATAAATGCAATAGTACAAAAAACACTGACAGAGTCAGAACACAACCTGACACCCTGTTAGTCAGGGTGGTGGCAGAAGTACAGATGAAATGCTCTTGTCCAAGCAGTGATCCTGTAGAAAGGTCTGGCAGCTCTTGTCCTCTGCCAATCCAGTGGGTGAGGGCTCCCTGTGCTGTCCCAAATCCCAGATTCTCTCCAGGTGGGAATGCTTGGCTCCTCCCCCTGGGCGGAGCATCTCCCCATGGGCTGATCTCATTCTCTGAGCCCTGCAGTGGCTCCTTGCTGGCCCATGAACCAGAGACAGCTCCCGCAGGGAGTTCCCCATGAGCCATGGGCACGGCATTGCTGGGCATGGACAGGAGAGAAGGGAAACACTGCCCCAGCTGGGTCCAGCAGCTCATGAAGACGGTGATAGAACACATACTTTGGGCACAACTTATGTTGTCACCTAGGGCATCTTGTGTCATTATATTCACCGTCCCTAATGCAGTAGTGACAGGTTTAAACTGCTGCAGTGGAGAGGTGAGCTGGTGCTAGAGGTGTGGGTGGCTGCCTGGAGAGCAGCTGTTCCCATGTACATCAGCTGGGTTTGTGTTCTGGTGATTGATAAAAGGCTTCCAGCTGGATTAATAAATGCAGGTAGTGGGACTGGCTTAGCAGCCAAGTATGTGTGCTCTTAATAAAAGTAAATTGAAGTGAGATTCTGTCAGTAAAACAGATGAGACTGACTGCTCCAGCTCTCTCCCATGAGCATGTGTGCAGAACCAGGGTATGGATGCAGTAGGTAAATGGATATTCATGTAAATCCAAAGGAACCAAGGCATGTGAGCTGATTCTAGCTAGGCTTTTTATTAGGAAAGGAAATATTCTGGCTGAGCTGGTTGCTTTTGCTTTCACTGGGCTGTCTTGACCTTTTCCTGCTCTGCTTGAGTCCTGATGAAAGGAACTTCTGATACTGGAATCCATTCCTAGCTGGGAATAAGAGGGATGCCTTGGACCTAGTGCTCATTACAACCTGGCTGAGATAACGTCCTTATCTCCCCCCAAAGCCAGGCAGTGCAGGGCTTGGCACCTGGATTTTTAACCCCTGCAGAGTCTGAACTGCCTGAGTGATGGTGGCACTCACACTGTCTGCTTGTCTGTGCAGGGAGCACCATGATGATAGTGATGGAGTACATGGGGAACGGCCTGCTGGACTCCTTTCTCAGAGTGAGTACTGGGGGCTCTGCCCAGCTTGGGCTCTCCTGGCCGTGTTCCCATTGCTGACCTTTTCCTTGACCTTTTCCTTGACCTTTTCCTGCTCTGCTTTCACAGAAACATGAGGGGCAGTTCACAGGCACCCAGCTCATCTGCATGCTGCAGGGCATTGCCTCTGGCATGGCGTACTTGGCAGAGATGGGCTACGTGCACAAAAGCCTTGCTGCCCACAAGGTCCTGGTGAGCAGCAGCCTGGCATGCAAGATCACAGGGTTCAGACGGCCACAGGAAGACAAGATGGAAACCATCTTCTCCACCATGGTGAGCTGCATTTCCACATTCTGTTGTCAACACTTTTCCTAGGCTCCCATTTCCTTCTTCAGGCATGAACAGGGACTCTGCACCTTGAGCTTCTTTCAAGAAATCCAATGTGTTTGGTCAGGGAAGTGCACAGCACCGGCCTGGCACCATGCCTGCTCTGGCCACAACCCCACTGCACAAATCAGGGCAGAGGGACTTGTGTTTGTACAGCTGAAAGGTGGTTTTGTTAAATATTAATGTACAAAATGCCATCAGCTCTTCCCGGGGACATTCTTCTCTCCCATTAATATTTCAGGACTCACACTCCCGTGTGGCGTACAGTTGCAGTGACATTTTAAACAAACTGAGGAAACAGTTCTCTCTTAGTCCTAAATGTGCTCATGGCACACGGGTTTGCTGGGTGTCCACGCTGTGATGCCAGGCAGGGCACGGTGAGCAGTGAATGCCTGCCTGGGAATTGCCAGCGCTGGCCACATCCTGCTGGGATGTAATGTAAATCACTCCTGCCCTTCTGCCTGTGCAGCGTGGGAAGAGCCTGGTGCTGTGGTCAGCCCCCGAGGCCGTCCAGTATCAGCACTTCAGCCCTGCCAGCGACGTGTGGAGCTTCGGGATCGTCATGTGGGAAGTCATGTCCTACGGCGAGAGACCCTACTGGGACATGTCCCACCAGGACGTGAGTGCCCCTGCAGCTGCACGGTTGCTGATGGAGCTGCTGCTGCTCCCAGGCTGGGTGTGAGGAGGGAGGATTGCCCCAGGGGTTTTCCCCAGGGTTTGCCTTGTGTTTGCACGGCAGCAGCTGACCCCAGCCCCTCCTGTGCTGCAGGTGATGAAGGCTGTGGAGGATGGGTTCCGCCTGCCCGCCCCGGCCAACTGCCAGCCTCCCCTGCACCAGCTGATGCTCAACTGCTGGCAGAAGGACCGCAGCCAGCGGCCCAAGTTCTCGCAGATCCACAATGCCTTGAGCAAGCTGCTGCAGAGCCTGGAGCCCCCAAAGTGCCCCAGCTCCACGTGTCCCAGCTCTACGTGCCCCAGGTGACACCCTTGTGCCACACCTGTCCGTCCCCGCTCTGCTGTGCCGTGTCCTGTTCCCTCTTCACCACCCTCTCTGTTGGCAGGTCCCATGGCACCTCCATCCCCCTCTCCAAGAGAACTTTCTCAGCCTTCCCATCCTTCAGCTCCGTGGGTGAGTGGCTGGAGGCGATAGAAATGGGCAGATACAAGGACAACTTCACTGCTGCGGGCTACTGCTGCCTGGAGTCGGTGGCCAGGATGACAGCCCAGTAAGTGACCCCTTCTCCCAGCTGTAACCTTGTTGTGAGAGCAATGTTTCCTGTCCCTGCCAGAGAGCAGAGCCAAATCCAATGTGATATACTGATAATCAGTAACAATAATCAGTAATTTTTGTAATTTGACAGTCAGTAATGATAATGTGATTTACTGATAATCAAACGAAAAATTGTCATTTCTGTAGTTTGGTAATCAGTAATGATAATGTGATTTACTGATAATCAAACGAAAAATTGTCATTTCTGTAGTTTGGTAATCAGTAATGATAATGTGATTTACTGATAATCTGTTGTGCTGCAGCACAGCGTGGCAGGGTCAGAGCTGTCCCACCTCTGGCGTGTGCTGCAGGCTCCTGTTAGCCTGGTCAGCATCAGCATTGCTTTGGCTGGGATAAAATGTCAGGGGTTTCTTATTTGGGCATGTCTGGAATGTGTGCTGCCTTGCCTGGAAGCAGTCGGTGTCAATGCTCAGGGCTGGTTTGTCCTGGCTGATGTGGGCTGATGTCTGTGCTGGTTTGAAAGCAAAACCAGTGAGACACTCNGTGGCTCCTTGCTGGCCCATGAACCAGAGACAGCTCCCGCAGGGAGTTCCCCATGAGCCATGGGCACGGCATTGCTGGGCATGGACAGGAGAGAAGGGAAACACTGCCCCAGCTGGTTCCAGCAGCTCCTGGGGATGGGGATGGAATGCAGACTGTGGGCACAACTTATGCTGTCACCCAGGACAATGTCTCATTTTGCAGGGACATCCTCAGCCTGGGGATCACGCTGGCAGAGCACCAGCAGACCATCCTGGGCGGGATCCAGACGCTGCGGGCCCAGGTGATCCGGATGCACGGCCGGGGCGTGCAGGTGTGAGGAGAAATCCTGCAGACGTGCAGAGCCCTGGTGCTCCCGGGCAGGAGTGGCCTGCTGGCCCCGAGCAGCCCCACCTCGGAAACCTGCAGGTCTCAGGTGGGCTGTGGAAATCGCTGGGTGCTGCCAAACACGTGGTAAGAGAGCAGGGCTTGTGTCCCCTGAGCTGGGGCAGCCCAGGATTCCTGGGACGGTGCTGCGTGCCTGGGCGGGCGTGGCTCTCCCCAGCGCTGCTTTGTAAGATGAGTCAAACTGTATTGATGCCATTTCATGTGGTAGTTGAGTTCACAGGGTGTGATGGACCTTTTTGCAGTGTCTTAATCCAGAGCCAACACTTCTGTATCTAAAATCCTGCTGGTGAATCCATGGGTACTTTTATACAACCTGACAGATCACAGCAACCCCACAAGGAGTTTTTATTGCTTTTATATTTAGAGAGCAGCTCTCACCCAATGCCCAACTCCTGGAAGGTGACTTTCCCCATCTGTGCTGAAGGAAACTCTTTCCCAGTCTCATCCCTTCTGCTCCATGAGCTACTTCACCGAGTTTTGACACCTCAGTTGGTGAACAAAACCAAATATTCTCCAGTAAAGCACAGAGGAGATGGTGCTGGCTGCATCCATGCAGTGCAGGGCACACCCACACTTTGTTTTGTGGGCACCAACAAAACCTGCCTGGCATGCTGGCAGCTCCCACAGCTGCAGCCTGATCCCCGAGAAGACATAAACAGCATCTTAATAATACAACTTTCCTTGAAGTTAGTTAATTAACTGGGTATTTGCAGCTCTGTACGGAGTTTTGTAAGGCTTTGTTATGATCTGTAAGTATCGCAAGTGAATTATTAATGCTGAAAGGCAAAGATTTACATAGGGGATGGAGGCTGTGGGAGATGCTCAGAGTCTGCTTGGAAATCTGCTCCAGTCAGACCCTCCTGTTAGCCTGCTCTGAGAGGAGGAGGATCTGAATGAGGATTGAGTGAAGGCCTTGGGGCTGGCATGGTGACTGCTCTGCCCAGGTGGGTGCTGCATATGCTCTGGGGGGTTTGTTGCTCTCTGGGGAAAACAAGATCTTCCTGCCCCCTCTGCAATTCAAACCATGCTCCCTCCCCAATGTCTCTTGGTTCGTGTTTTTAACAGAAATAATTTCTCCAAGTTTGGCCCATGTCCAGTTGGGTTGGTCACTTGCCATCCTGCTGTTTCCCACCCTGAAGAGGAACAGCAGGGAACCCTGCATTCAGTGAAATGCCTGATCCCAAGGATCAAGTGCAGTTTGTGTGCTCTCTGTGCTTACAGTTTATCTCTAGAGAAAGTGCATTCCAGGTCTCTAGGCAGGGGGTTGAACTGGCTTGGTTCTGGGTCTTCTCCTCCCTCTCCCTGCTCGTGCTGTCTGTTGGGATGCAGGAGCCATGCTGGGGAATTGCTACTGGAGGAGCTGGCTCCAGGCTGCTTCACCTCCAGGAAGTGTGGAGACATCCAGGGCTTGGTGACAAGGTGACAGTGTGCCTCAGTTTGGAAAACTGAGCAGGCAGCAAAATGTTCCCTCGAGTCCCCCAGAGCAGACCCTGCAATAAGGAATGTGAGAAGGGGCTGGCTCTGGGTGCCACTCGTGGCCACTGGGATCTGCTTCCCTGTCCCTCTGGATGTTGCCCAGCTGAAAAGAGATAAACTGAGCACAGTTATCCGTGGTCATGGCTGTTTCCCTGGGCTGCAGTGGCTGGTGGCTGGCCAGGGCCAGTGCCTCCTGTGGGAAGTAGCCGTGGCTGTGTGGAGGGGTCCCACAAGAGCTGAGCTCTGGGATGGGCTCTAACTCAGCAGAAACAGGAGTCATCAGCTTCCCTGGTCTCTCCTGCAGGAAAGGAAAGGAGAGCCCATGAAAGCAGCCTTCTAGCCCAGCTTTTTGCAAGAATAAGCATTTTTAATTGAGCTCCTCACCAACACGAGTTAACAAAATTCGTAGATTAGGCTATAGATTGTTGTTATGATATTAAAATGAATTTGCATCCTCTCAGCTTCTCTCCTTGGGGAAGGAGTATAATTAAATTAATCAGCAATGCTGTTTTGGAGCTGCAAGGGAAATGCCTCAAAATGACCCAGGTCCCTTCCCATCCAGCCCCTGGCATGTCATGAGGCTCTTGCCTCCTCCCCAGTCCTGTTGGAGCAGCCTCTGCAACACTCCCCTCACAAGAAACCAAATGGGAATCAAGTTGGTTCATCTCCAGATGCTTTTATATTCATTAACCACATATTAAGTACTGTAAATACACACTTGAGAAGTCAATATATATTTTTATAAGCTTGAGATAAATGTAATATAATATTATAAGGGACTCTGTGTGCATCTCATGTTTGAACTATAGTCAGACATCTCCAGGGAATCTCAGTTGGTTTGGAATATTTATTAATAATATAATAATAACAGTTATTATAAATGCTAATAAAAAATCTATTGACATTTTTTTTAATTTTGTATTTATTGAACCACGGTTGAAGCTGGCAATAAAGAGATATCTAAATACCTGAGTAAAACCAACCAGTAATCCTGCCCTGGTTTGTCTGTGTGGGTCATTTCAACGTTCTGGGGGGAAATGCCACTTTATCAAGGGTGGCATGTGGTGAGTAAGGGACAGTTTTAGTGGCATCAAGGTGTGAAGTGATGCCTTGTTTTGTTAAATAACATCTGTGCTGGTTTGAAAGCAAAACCAGTGAAGGACTCCAAGTCAGAAACACAATTTAATAAGATGAAAAGAAAATAAAGGAAAGTAAAATAAAATAAAAGTAATAGTACAAGAAAAACCTGACAGAGTCAGAATACAACCTGACACCCTGTTAGGGTGGTAGTGGCAGTCCAGATGAGATGGTCTTGTCGAAGCAGTGATCCTGTAGAGATGTCTGGTAGCTCTTGTCTCCTCTGGGAATCCAGTGGATAGAAGCTGCTTGTGCTGTCCCAAACCCTGGATTTATCCAGGTGGGAATGTTTGGCTCCTCCCCCTGGGCAGAGCCTCTCACAATGGGATGATCTCATTCTATGAGTCATGCAGTGGCTCCTTGATGGCCCATTGAACAGAGATAGCTCCCATTGGAAGTTATCTATGAGTCATGTGGCAAGGCATTNGCCTTCTTGAACCCCCATTAAACCCCAAAATTCTACATCTACACCCAGTGATAAATTAATATTATTTTAATCAACTCTTGAGGCTTGTCTCTGGACCCCTTGCCAGGGTCTGGGATCACCCAGAGCAGCCAGAGGGATGTCCTGGGTTACAGCAAGGGTGGAGCTGTCAGTTCAGTGGTCAGTCTGACACAGGCACTGGTGTGTGAGTGTGGGGATGTTGCTGAGCAGAGGGAAAATGCTGCAGAATTCCTGCACTCACAGCGTGTAATTGTTTTATTGAATAAGTGAAAGCTGTGTATGGCCAGCACATTAAATGCAAGCTCAGCACAAACAGTGATATTTAAAAATGATTTGATGTGACTCTCACCTGTTCACATCTCTTTTTTCCAGGGCTGTCCAATACCCAGGAACAGGCACAGGAGCCCTGGCTGGTGTGGTGACAGCAGTGACAGCTGCTGGGGAAGGACTGAATGGGTGCTTAAAATGAGTGAAGTCTATTTGCCTTCTGCTGATCAATTAATTCAGGCAGCCTTTGTTCAGGGCCTGGCCGGGGCTGTACTGGCACTATAAAGAAATAATCAGAGCTCTGGAGTGAGGTGATGAGCAGTGGATTCCCAGTCACAGCCAACCACAGGCAGATTTTGCCCAGTTATTGGCAGTTGTGCCTCCTTGTGAGGTGTGGAAATGAGTTTATCTATGTTCTGTGACCTTCCTGGCACTGTCACTGCTGGAAGCTGTGGGACACCTCCTGCCCTGACTTCAGGGGGGCCTGGCACCCCCTGTGCCAGCCCTGCACACTCTGCCCCAGCCCTGCACCCCGCTCAGCCCCACGCTGCACCAGGGGAGGTGGCTCTGGAGAAAGGGGGCTCAGTGTGGCTCAGACAGGGAACCCCAAAGTGCAGCAGCGCTGGCAGGGATGGGTTCAGCACTCAGCAGGTGCTGATGATACAGGAGATGTTTAAAATAAAACCTTCATTGCACGGTGCTGGTGGAAGCAGCTGCCACAGCACCCAGCTGGCACCAGCAGTGGGTCTGTGCTTTGGGGAGAGCAGGGGGGGAACCAGGGCTGCTCCTCTCACCCCTCACTCCACACAGCAGCCTCAGACATGAAATCCATCGCCTTCCCCCTCCCTCTTCTGGATTTTCACTGCGGAGAGGCTGCACCGACCCGAGCAGAGTGCAGGGGTCAGAGGAGCCTGGCCTTGCTGCCACCTGTCCCCACCCTGCCAGCACGGGAAGGATACGGGTGAGAGGAGAGCAGTGCTCTGGGAATGTTAAAGAGAACCTGGGTCTGGAGGAAGAGCAAGGTTTGAATATGAATAATTGCTAATTATCAGGAAGAGCGAGTGCCATTTGTCATGGTAATCAGCGATCTGTCAGCTCCAGTGTCAGCAGCACTGATGCTTCCTTCCTCCTCCCATTCATCTCCCACGGTCTCGGTGTGCCTGAAGAGCCCCGCACGGGCTGGGACACAGCCAGACCCCACAGCTCCTCCTGCCCCACCCAGGGTGGGCTCCCAGAGCCACACTGGCTGTCCCCAGTGCCCTGGACCACCACCTCTGCCAGGACCTGGGGTGCACCCACACAGGCTGGCCGGGGGGTGCCCATGGTGAGACACATGCTGGGGTTTGTGGCCCAGTTGAGGCAGCCTTGGCACACAGCTGGGTGACCCTGGCACAGGGCTGAGTGACATTGGCACAGGCTGGGTGACAGTGACACAGGGTGGGGTGACCCTGGCACTGGGCAGGGTGACACTGGCACAGGCTGGGTGACATTGGCACAGGGCTGGATGACATTGGCACAGGGATGGGTGACATTGGCACAGGGCTGGGTGACAGTGGCACAGGCTAGGTGGCAGTGGCACAGGGCTGGGTGGCAGTGGCACAGGCTGGGTGGCAGTGACACAGGGCTGGGTGGCAGTGACACTGGGCAGGGTGACATTGGCACAGGGTTGGATGACATTGGCACAGGGATGGGTGACATTGGCACAGGGCTGGGTGACATTGGCACTGGGCAAGGTGACATTGGCACAGGGCTGAGTGGCAGTGGCACAGGGTTAGATGACATTGGCACAGGGTGAGATGACATTGGCACAGGCTGTGTGGCAGTGGCACAGGGCAGGGTGACAGTGGCACAGGGTTGGGTGACACTGGCACTGGG
>VWYN01010184.1:100242-113550 GCA_013400075.1 Hippolais icterina
CACAGGGCTGGGTGGCAGTGGCACAGGCTGGGTGGCAATGACACAGGGCTGGGTGGCAGTGGCACTGGGCAGGGTGACACTGGCACAGGCTGGGTGGCAGTGGCACAGGGCTGGGTGACGTTGGCTCAGGGCAGGGTGACATTGGCAAAGAGCTGGGGGACATTGGCACAGGGCTGGGTGACATTGGCACAGGCTGGGTGACACTGGTGCAGTGCTGGGTGACCTTGGCGCAGGGCTGGGTGGCAGTGGCTCAGGGCTGTGTGGCAGTGGCACAGGCTGGGTGACATTGGCACAGGGCTGGGTGACATTGGCACAGGGCTGGGTGACATTGGCGCAGGGTTGGGTGACACTGGCACTGGGCAGGGTGACATTGGTACAGGGTTGGCTGCCAGCCAGCAGCACCCACCAAGCCCTCCACGGGTGACCTCGGCTGCCTCTGCACTCGTGTCCACTTAGAGCGGGGCCATCTGCACGGCGGCAGGAGCTGCCTGGAAGGCACGGGAGCCATTTAATTACACAATTATAAATAACTTCAGCCTTTTTATCTTCCCGAGGCTGACAAGCACCTTCAGCATCAGACAAAGAGCAGCTGTTATCGCTCGGCACAGCGGCTACTCCTGGGCAGCTGCCACCCCTGGAGGAGCACAGACAAAAGCAGGGGAGCTGTGCTCTGTCAGCAGGTCCAGATCTGTCCCAGAGCCTCCGGCACAGCACGGGCACGGCCACTGCTCAGGGAGCTAAAGTTTCCTTTTTTCTGCCACCTCCAGAGCCCCAGTAGCAGGAGCAAAGGGGAAGGAGGAGACACGTGAGGTTGTTCAGGGATTTCTGGAATTTCTGTAACAATGAAGAGCAAGGTGTCCTCCCCAGGCACCTGCTCCCACACCCCTTTTTTAAAGGATGGTGTCTGACTTAGAGGATGCCAGTAATTAAAAAGTCATTTTAATGAGCTCTGGTTTATTGACAGACCAGACTTTCAGGAGTCAGTTGTGCTAGAAGGAGTGTTGCACCACTGTCCATAGAACTCTCTGAAAAGCAGTCACTTTTGGTGGTGCTGCCAGGGTTGTCCCCACCCCGGTGACAGTGCCACCTCTGTGGTGGAGCATCCCCCTGCCTGCTGTGCTGCTGGGCATCTCCTCGGGTGCTGTGACAAATCCCTGGCACCTGCAGCATGTGGGGAGCTCCCCTTGCTCTGCCCTGCGTGGCTGGAACCCATCTCACTGCTGCGTGTGCAGCCATAAACATTTCCATTAAATTCCATAACGGGGCTGAAATAAAGCAGCAGCATCACATCCCTGTGGGGACCCTCAATCAACTGGGAGAAACGTTTGGAAAAGAACTTAAAACTGGGCAATTCAGGTTTTTGGTGCAAGTCCCTTCTGTATAACAAAGCCTGTTCCTGCTGACACGTTCCCAGGGGAATGCTGTGTTTGCTGGGAGCTTCGTGCAGCTCAGGTGTGATGGGGCAGCAGCCAGTGCTGCCAGGCCTGTCTGGCTCACAAAACCCTGTGGCTGCAGGGCCAGGGATTCCTGGAGTCCTGAGCATGACATGGTGGCTGTCCCTTCAGGCAGCCCTAGGGGTGGCACTCAGCCCTGCAGGTTTATGCTGTTAAATATTTTTAAGTGGATTCTATTAAGCACTCGGAGGCAAAAAGGTTAAGATGGCAATGAATATGAATAATTGCCATGAATAATTCTCTCTTCTTGTGAGATTTAGGTGTTCCTGGATGATGGCAATTTTGTGTTGGATAAATGGCTGTTTGTGACTGTAAGTACAGACTCCCGAGGTAATGGGATGTACATCAGGAATGCTGTACACCACCGGGGAAAAACAGGCTCAGGGACCCCAAAAATGATGAGAGTTTCCCTGAGGTGGTTAAAATCATGGTTAGCAGTGTTGGCTCTCCTGGGGAGAGCCGGGTGGATCCGTGAGGCACACGCTGTCTCACAGCAATGCTCAAATCCCTGCTTTGCCTGGCGGGAACAAGGATGTGTTAGGTGTCACATCACACTGTATCAAAATGCAAAGTGACACCATGAATCAAACTCCCCAAAATAAAACTTTCTTCCAGAAATAAGCTTGTCACTGTCAGCTTAAACTCTTGCCAAAGAAGTGTGATTTGATTCCTCTTGCCAGTGATTTACAGTGGTGGGTGTGTTTAATCACTATTTCTGATAGCAGGAGTCTAAAGGGGGAGCAGAAGGTGTTTCTATTCAAAGGTCCAACGTGAAACCCAGATCCTAAATGCAGCTCTGATGGAGCAGAGCTGGGAGGAGAGAGCACAAAGCACAGTGCACTCTGGGCACTGCAGGAAAAGGAAAATTTCCTCCATTTCCACTTCCCCAACACCACGGTGGTGACACAGGGGGGCTCTGGGCAGGACAACTGCCCACCCTGCCAGAGCGCTGGTCCTGCACCTCACCACCCTGGAGGGTTTTAAGGGGTTATTTAGACACAAAATCTTACAAAACTCTGCAGGGAGGGAATGAATCCTGGTTAACAAACTGTGGGAAAGGTATCAGAGTGCCAGCCCTGGGAAGGGCGTTTGTCTGGAGGAAGCCCTGATGTGCCATGCCTGGGCACTAATCCCAGTGGCTCCAGTATTCCATCACTAGAGAGGGGGTGCTGACATGCTCCTGGACTGTTTGGCTGCAATAAAAAAACCCTGCCATGGCCCCCAGGTGCCACCAGCCCTGCCCAGGGAACTCCACACAAGCACCAGCTTGTGGCTGGTGGGACCCTTCAAGGCTGGGCCCAGCAAGGGCTCTGTCACCGACTTGAGGAATGTTTCAAACAGATCATTTATTTTCATTAGACTTGTACCAATATCTCTGGCCCAGTGTTCCTGATGCAGGTCGACAGCTGTCCTCAGGAATGCTTTAATTGTGTTTTCCTCTCTTTGCACAGCTCTTAGCTAATGCGTTCTGGCTTCATTAGATTAGACACCTCTTGTCCCGAGGATGTTGTCATGTTTTCAAATGGCTTCAATCAGCACCTCCCAGGCTCCGGCTATTTCAGGATACAATAAAGCTAAACCTCATCCAGGCTGGTGAGTAATGGAGGTGAATCTCCCACCCCCATCCAGCCTGGCTTTAAATTTGCCTGGCTGACATCCTGTGGCTGCTGGCAGAACACAATTAAACCTCTTGTCTTGCAGGCATTGTCCACGGTTACACACAGCTCGGGAGGAAGAGCTCAGCAACAGTCACTGGGTTTCTAATGATCTTGTCATCCAGAACAGCAGAGAGAGATAAATGAGTGAGGAAACAGCCAAGATCAAAACTCAGCTCTCCAGATGTCCGGGGCATGGCAGGTTGCAGGCTGGCTGTGCTCATCTCCTCAAACCCAGGCTGGCACAGCACTCAGGACACAGGGACACGTGTCCTTAATGTCAAAGAATGGAATGCAGAGGGACACAGCCTAAGCCCACCCAGCACCAGCGCTGGGGGCTTCTCTGCTGAGCATCTCCAGGCATGGCTGCTCATAAACCTCATTCTGCAGAAATATTCTTCCTCTTGGGATGCCAGGATCCCTCACCAGCTTGTGTCCCCACCACCCACCTGCAGTGACCACAGGCTCAGGAAGGAAACTGAGGTAGGAAGGGACCAGCCAGACCTTGGGCTGGGGGCAGAGAGCTGCTGCACTCTCTGGGGGAGGGCTGACAGCTCCAGGACAGTCCCTGCACTGTGTCCCTCCTGGAGCCCAGCACGCCAGTCCCTAGCACACCAGTCCCAGGTAAGGGCTCTCCTTCCCCACTCTCCCAGCAGAATTTCCTCAGCCCTGTCTTATCATGAGCCACCACAATATCAACATCGATCCCTTTCACCCCACAGGCAGTATTTTGACTTCTGGAATTCATCTTACCTAGCGAGGGACTCTAAATATATCCCAGACAATTTCCCCTCCTCATTTTTAATAATCTCTTTCAGCCTTAAATTAGTTTTTGAAAATATGTATTGGGATGATAGGCTTTTTATCACAGCTGATGGACAATATTCATCACACCTGTGTCCTGCTCCTCACAACACATGCACAGTTCCTTACAGCAGCCCTGCATCAATTCAAACAGCACTTAATTCATTACAACCCCATCACTGCATGTGCGTGCTCCCCTCAGCAATGTCACGGGTGATTTGTCACTTGGGTCCCTGTAGGCAGCTCTGGTCCCACCTTGCAGAGGCACTGTCACTCCCTGAGCCATGGGGCAGCATGGAATGGCTCTGTTCAAGCACAGCACATGTAAAGGATGCTTCACTGTCCCCCACCCTGGAAACCTCCAGAAGGTGGCAGGTGGAAGAGTAGACACAAAAACTCCTTTTTTGTCTGGGATCTCTTTGCTCACTGGGCACAGCAAGGCTGAGGCAATGTGCTGGGGCTGTGCTGGCACATCCTCCCAGCCCTGAGCCCTGGTGAGAGCAGAGGGGACCCGTGGGGACAGGACCAGTGGTGCCTCTCCAGGCCCCCAGCTCAGTCAGGGTCTCCAGGACAGCAGCTCCTTTAGAAAAACTCCAGCAAATTCCCATTTTGTTAGACACTGCT
The DNA here is from genome assembly GCA_013400075.1 of Hippolais icterina. NCBI lineage: Eukaryota > Metazoa > Chordata > Aves > Passeriformes > Sylviidae > Hippolais > Hippolais icterina. The sequence continues at coordinate 104,780 of VWYN01010184.1, forward strand.
ACCAGGCCCTCAGGGATCCAGGTACAAGGGAATTGGGCACTCATGCACAAATTAATGCAGTGCTCAGGGCAGGGCTGCAGCCCCTGATCAATGCTCAGCTCTGCCAACCTCCCCTCACTCTGCCTGGGGGCTGAATGTGCTGGGGAATGCACTGCACAGCCTGGAGGTTCCCATTGTGCCAAGGTGAAAAGAAACAAGGCACAGACAGGCACAGAGAGGCACAGACAGGCACAGAGAGGCACAGACAGGCACAGAGAGGCACAGACAGGCACAGAGAGGCACAGAAAGGCACAGAAAGGCAATTCTCAGGTCAGGATTCCCTGAGCTGTTGCTTGGTCCCTCATACTCTGCTCCCCACCGTGCTTCCATGTGCTCCTGTCTCTGCATCCCTGTAACTGTGAAGCCATCCTGCTCTGGCTCCCTATCCTGCTCCAGCTCCCTGTCCTGCTCCAGCTCCCTGTCCTGCTCTGGTTCCCTGTCCTGCTCTGGTTCCTTGTCCTGCTCTGGTTCCCTGTCCTGCTCTGGCTCCCTGTCCTGCTCCAACTCCCTGTCCTGCTCCAGTTCCCTGTCCTGCTCCAACTCCCTGTCCTGCTCCAACTCCCTGCCCTGCTCCAGCACATTTTGACCTGCAGGAGCTGCTTGGCCAGACAGAACTCAGTGCTGGCAGCTCTTGGCAGGGTTTCTTTGTCCAGCAGATTCCCACAGAGCTGCGTTCTGTCACCTTTCTGAGCACTAATGAAGGAACAGGAAGACAAAGCAGGAGTGTCTGAGTGGGTCTGAGCTGTTCACTCAGTGCTGCCCTGGCCAGAGCCCACTCTGCCCATGCTGCAGACAATTTCCAACTGCACCTTCCACTTGGCATCGATTACTGCCCAGTTCCTGGTGCTTCATTTGCAGTCAGCAGAGGCAGCGACTGACATTGAGAGGGAACAGCTCCTCAGATGCCATCAATCAAGTGCCATCAGGATCCAGCTTCCTGGGCTGGCAGGCCACAAGGACACCCTCTGGGGGAGATCAGCTCTCCAGCTGAAGCAGAGCCCTGCTCCAACCCCTCTCCCACTGCACCCCAGCTCTGCTGCAGGGTGGACAGGGAGAGAGGTGGATCTGCAAGCTGCCATTGGTCACTGACTGCTCCATCCTGCCTCAGGGCTCTCTATTTCAGGGGTAAGAGGGAAGAAAATTCACAATTTTTTTTTATTTTGGGGAAGAGTGAAATACACAGGAACATCTGACAGCATCCCCAGGGCACTGTGCTCAGTTTGGGGCTGTAATCAGGTCCCAGTCCTGCTCAGGAGCCGAGACCTTATTGACATTTCCAGTTACTGCCCCCACAGCAAAGGAATTAAATTCAAATTGTGTATGAAGCCCGTTGGCTGCCCTGCTCAGCACAGCCCTGAACTCTGCCCCATCAGCAGGGTTTGTACTTTATAGGCACGACTGACCTGTAACCATTGACCTTTCCCTGGAAAGCTGCTCTGGGCTGGTGGCCCAGGAGCACAGGAGCCCTGACAGCAACTGCAGCTGCAGAATCTTCCCCTGCAGAGACAAGGGAGGGTGCCTGGGGTTTTGGTGTCTGTGTGCAATGTTAAAATTAGCAATTCTGTCTATAACCCCTCTGGGTGGGGGGAGTATAAAGCTCGGTGGCTTGTGGGCAGTAATTTTCTGAGACAATTTATTCCCTACTCTCATCAGAGACAAGGCTGAAACCACTTTAAAGCTGCACTCTGTAGGCTCTGCTTCCTCCCCCTGGATTTTAAGAGGATATTCTGCTTTCTCCAGCTCTGGTGACAGCCAAGCAGTGCCCTCTCCTCCCTTACCTCCCCTAGTCCCACAGCCAGGCTCAGCCTTAGTTTCCAAATTATCTCACTGCAAATGAAATTCACAGCCAGCATGGATTGGAGGTGCAGCCCAGCTGAGAGAGAAATCCTGCCTTCAACAAGCTCCTGTCTATCAATAAATTGGATACAGTGATTTTGGTCTCCTGAGAGGCTCAAACTTACAGTTGTGAAAGCCAAAGACCCAGCCTGGCACCGGGACTCCAGGAAATCCTTGACACACCTGGGAGGTGTGGATGCACCTTCCAGAGAAGCATTTCATTTCACCTTTGAAGGTACAGCTCCCCAGTCACTGATTTAGAAAAGGGAGAAGTCTCATGAATTCAGTGATGCTGAGGAATATTTTCCCTCCTTATGCTTTCAAGCTGACTCAGGAAACACAGATTTTTGGTGCAATTATACAGGTCAGGGGGGAAGAGCTGCATGTGCTGTCCTGCACCTTCAAATCAAGAACTCCTGCATGAAAAAAAATTGCCTGGAGACAGTTCTAATTTGTTCCAAACCATCATCCCTTCCCAGGGAATTGTTATCTATTTATGTCTTACAATGCCACTGAATCAATGGCCACCTGGAAGGTGTTGAGGATGACAAACCTGGCAGTGCAGCTCTGCCAGGCTGCTGAGAGGAGCTGCTCAGGAGCTCAGAACCAGCAGAGCCCAGGGCAGGGGCCTCACGGGCTCCCTGCTTGGCTCATTATTTCTCCAAATCAACAGTTTCACATTTCCATTATAAATTTGGGCAGAAATTTGGAGCTCTCACACATGCTGAGTCCCCCAGGTCACAGGAAGCCCTGCCTGAAGCAGGGTTGAGCTCTGGCACAGCCAGGGGAAGCAGGAATGCTTTTTCCCTGCCAGGCTGCAGTCACCCAGCCCTGGTGAAACAGCAACATGATTTTTCCCTGTGCTGCTGGCAGCTCTCCCTCTGCAGCCTGCTCTCTCCTAAAGGAAACTTCTTTTGGAGGAGCTTTGGTTCAGGGCAGGAGCTCTGAGCTAAAAGATTGTAACTAGAGCTTTTAAATCAGTGTTGATTTAAAAGAAGAATTCTCTAGCTAAAAATTCTAGTTAATTTTGTTTTCCTGGTAAAGATGTATTTAAAGCAGAATCTCAACTTACACATCCATAAACACAATTTTTTTTTTTATTTACAGCTCAACTAATTGATGCTTTTAATTAATATGTGCACAGAATAGCAAGGCAGGTGTATGTATAGCTAAGTGGGATATATTATTGCCACCTGCAGTTAGAACCTAGAACTTGCCAAAGCCTCTCAAAGAGAGATTTCCAAATCCATGATTTCTTCCATACAGTAAAATGTTTGCTCCCCAAAGGAAATTCATGTATAAATGCTGTTCTACAAGCTTTCTCCCATGCCACACCCTGCACCAAAGAGCTCTGATTGCAGTTTGTTTCCCTTTTAACCATGCTGCAGGCCTGCAGAACTTTTCAAATATAGAAAAGATTTCAAAGTCTCAACATCCTTGTTTATAGCCCCATAAAGAGGCTTCAATCAAGGACAAAGAGGCATCTTTGGAAAGGACAGTGCACCAGGCAGCAAAGAAACAGGCTTATTTCTAGAAAAAGAAAATTCTGGACCAAGTTAGAAGAGCAGAGTTCTTTTCTTTACTCTGAACAGAGCTCTTAACATGCCAATCATCAGGCTTTCTGCTCACTTGCTAATCTGCAAGCCCAAGAGAACAGTGTCATGGTTTCCACCTTAAAGGAAATAAACAAGGAATGCTTTTTTCTCCTCAAATTAAAAGAAGTTCAATTTATTTTTATCTCATTACATATTATAGGTAGAATAACTAGTTCTTAGCTTCCATCCTGTAGATTAATGAAAGGAATATACAAATGAGAGCAAGAACGAAATGAAGGTAACAGTCCTAAATGTAAAATGTATTTACAGAGGGATGACATTGCTCACTGACTTCCATCTAGGGGTATTTTTGCCTCGTTGCAAGCCTGTGCAAGACAAACCTGAAAGGAAAGAGAAATCAATCAGTTCTCAGAGACACTGGTAGAGCTCACAACCACCTGCAGCTCCAGCCCAAAGGACCAGTTTGTTTTTCAGAACAGTGACAACAGCTCTTTTCCCCACTGTGTACTCAGCCAGATGTGATGTAAAGCTCCTGCTTCTCCTTCCCTGCTTCTCCACCTCTGACATCAGCCAAAACACATCAAGGGCCATCAAACAAAGGGCCAGGGGGAAATAAAGGAGTTTCTACTGCAGCTCAACAGTCACTGATGACAGCACTGCATTACAGCTTCAGGTCATGGCTGACCAAAACACCCAGACTTACTGACAACTTCTTCATGAGCCCTCGGGCCTTGGGGTTCAGCTGAAGAAAATTCTTCTTGGTCAAATCCTTTGCTGTCAAACGTATGCTCTGTGGAAACAAACTCAAATCTCAGCTTTTCTGTCTGGTCAGCTGCAGCAGCTGGAGGCAGCAAAAAAGTTAAATTAAAAAAAAAAAAGATCTAAGTATAGACAGGCAGAGAACTACATCCAGCTGGAACAGAAGCTCATCTCACACCTTTCCTGCAGTGCATTAATGCATGGTGGTGGTTTTAAATAGGTTGATTTTTAGGTGAGGAGGGAAAAAGCCAGTGAGTGAATGACTTTTTTAGTGAGCGCACTGGCATTTGGTCAGGGTCAAACCCACTACACTGGCACTACTGCTGCATTGTTTTAAAGTGAATGCACAGCCAAACATCCTCCTATTCTGTTTCAACCACGAGCATGTCCCACTTTGGCTAAGAGCCTCTTAAGGCTCTTTTTAACCTCAACTAACCCCCGGATAAACTGCAGAGGCAAAGCTGAAGAGACAAGAGTGGATGAAGTGAAGCTGCTGAGGCACCAAAGGGTGCCTGTGCACCCCTGCAGCCGTGGCTGGGCAGGTGAAGGGTCAGGAATTACCTCTCCCCCGCCCAGGGGCAGGGTGAGCACGGCGTCCCCGGTGTCGGCGAGGGGGCTGCCGTTGGCAGAGATGGTGTAAACGCGCTCGTTGAGCGCCGGCGTGCGCAGACCCGGCGTCTTGAACACCCTGAAATGACAAGTTAGGGGTGAGTAATCGTCACAACAGCACACAAAATGAAGAGTTTGACTCCAGTTTTATCATGAGAACAACAGAAGGCTTTATTTAGAGTCTCTTTGCTTCTTATGTAGCATGCTTTGCTAAAAAAGGTGTTCATTTGTCAATAGGAATGACACCTCTTTCCATTGGTTAAGTGATAGGAAACAAAACCTGTGAAAAATTGTTATGAGAAAAAGGCACTGTTAACCTAGAGATGTTATGAGAAAAGAAAAAAGATATTTTGGGAAAAGTGTTGACAGTTTCCCCTTGGGAAAGGAGCTAGCAATGGTTAGCAAGCTGAGAATTCTCTCAGGCTCAGAAATACTGAACCCACACGTGACGTTTGCTCACAGCACTTCTATAGCCCAAGTCTTATTTCAGGTTCAAAGAGCCACTAAAGGTTGTGTTGCAGAGATGATGTATTGTACAGAGCGGATTGTGTCAGAGATAGAAAGGAAATGTATTTATTTTCTCTGTTAACAAACCTGGAATCAAATCTGGGTGTGATCATGGAGGTGCCTCCCCGAGCACAGAGATCAACCATTCTGCCAGTAGCTGGAGTGATAAAGCTGTTTTTGCTTGATCTGTTAAAGGGAAATAAACATCTGCTTGTAAGATGACCTTTAACAAATGTACAGGCACTTGTCAAAAGCTTGAAGAAGGTAACCACTATTGCACTGCATCCCCCACGACCAAGTAAATGTTTTCTATATAAGGAAAAGGGTTTTAGTTTCACCCAAAACCTTTTAAAGGAATAACACCAGAAACTTCTTTGCTCTCCTGGCAGTAATTGGCTCAATGCCAAGACAAAAACACTGACAGGTTTCTTTAGTTATCCCTCAAAAATGCTATTTTTTAGCTATATTCTAATTTATTTATATAGCTGTATTTAGCTATTTTAGCTATATTCTGTTGGGCTGTTTACCAAAAAACCCACCTAAATAATTCAATATTTAAGGAAGAGCACGAGGCTTCTCGGTGCATTTTCGGTGTGTTGTAGGTGTATGAGACCTCTCCCTACACTGTGCACAGCCTTTGTTCTTCTGTTTTGTGTTATTTTCTTCTTTAATTAAAACCTTTTTGCTTTTTCAAGACACACTCAATCATGCCGTCTCACAAATTATTTTAAACCATTTCTGTGAAGTGCTGGACACCCTCAGAGTGTATTGAACCCTCGTAGAGCTAAAACCATCTGGCTCAATGAGAATTTCAATAGACCACCACTAAACCCAGGGGTTATTACTAACCAGAAACCCCCAAATCTGGACAGTTTATTCTCACAGGAGAGGCAGCTGTCCATCTTTCATTCACAGCAATTTTTCCCTGTAGCGTGGCAAAACTCTTGCCCCTGCCACTGCTGAGCCAAAGCCCATCCCACCAAAGAGAAATATTTATATTTACACTCTCATTTCTAGAGATGAGACAGAGACATCTCCCTTACCTCTTGCTCATGCGCTTCACTCTCGTTGAGGGGGGTCTTCTGGCCACGGGTGGTTTTTTGGCAGATACCTTCACCTGAAGCACACATCACACACTAGATCAGTTACCTCCCTCTCGTGGGACAGCTGAGTACACACAAACAGATGCTTCCACACAAAATGTTTGGCTCAGCCCCTTTCCAAGGCACAAGAGCCCAGAACAAACACCATTCAAGCTTTTGGGACTTTCCCCCATTGCTAGGATTCTCTGGGAAGCAACAGCTGTTTGAAGCCCCTCTCAGAGCATCCTGGACAGCCCTAAATCATCAGCTCAGTCAGGAATTTATATCCTGAGAATAATGTCACCCCAGAGAACAGCTATTCACCTTGGCAGTTCTTGGATTCACGTTCTCAGCCTCTGTCTCTGAAGGACACTGGCTGTCAACTCTGGATTTCTTTGGCAGAGGAAGTGATGGAGGCTCTGCTTCGTCAATGGCTTCAACACTCCTTTTGAATTTACCCACTAGAAAGAGAAAGTGTTATCTAAGTAAATAATATCTTTAAATTTTTATTTAGCAGGGGAGGCAAACAGCTACAAGCAATTTTGGCAACAATTTGCTTCAGAAATGCAAATTCCAATGCAATCCTAATGGATGACAGAGCACTACTTTCGATTATTTTGAATGTTTTAATGAAATTAATAAGAGGTATTTCAGGTACTAGGGATAAAAGTAAGATTATTTTCCTAGTTTAAACATACTGAGGGTTGTGAGCAAGAACTGAGTTATTATTCACATTAAGTAACCACAACACCCCCTCACCAATCACACCACAACTCACCTTTCTTGACAATGTCAAACGGGCCATTGATAACTCCTGCTGTCAGCTTGTCTATTTCTGCTATCTCCAAGTCTGCCTAAAATTAAAAACACTTGTGGCACCATTGAAATTGTTGGCAAGCCCAAAGTTGTTCTAAGTCAAAGTTGTAGAGCAAACCCCCAGTAATTTTACAGCCAGATCAGCTCCACGTTTGCTGTTGTGCTCAGGCTGGGTCCTTTCATGCATCTCTGCACCCCTCAGGGCTCAGTGCCTGGCTGGCAGCTGCAGGTGTGCCTTGCCTACACCCTGCTGCTCAACCAGTTTGGAAATGCTTTCCTTTACTGCAACGTGCATGTGCTCTCAGGGATTTGGGAGTGCGATCTAGCAGGTAAGGAAAGATCAACAGGGAGCAGCAGGACCACGAAAAATCCACCTCTGATACAATGGGTTGTCACCCTGGTTTTTGAAGCCTTCTGATGTTTACATTCTTGGAGTCAAGAGTTCCCACATTTTCTACCAAAACCTGATGTGTTTTTCACATTCCTTCTTGGAGGAGGAGAAAATTGACTTACTGTTCACCTGGCCAGTGTGGTTTAAAGGAGGGATGTCATCCTCCAATCCACTCTCACTTTAGAGAATCTAAAAATTCTGAAAAACTGTAAATAAACTCTATTTTTTGCCTTGGGTGACTGAACATGTGGTGCGTGTTCACTTTGTGTCTCAGTGTGACAATGGGTATCTCTTATTGTTAAATTTTAAAGAAACATTTGTGAAAATATTGATGTAACTGTTTCTCTTGTGATGCTCCAGCATTCCAAGAGATTCAGTTATCCCAGCGTGAGGAGCAGTGTGTGATGGCTCTAGAGAGCTTTGTTTGTGCTGGAAACTTACCATAGCCACCTCCTCCAGCGTCTTTCCGCTCGCTTGCATAGCTAGAAAGAAAACATTTCAGACAAATCAGGACATGTTCGGGGCAGAGCTGTCACCATCAGGGTGCAAAACCCAGCACAAACCAGTTTCCAGCCCTAGAGAACAGGAGCAGCCCGTGGGACGCTTCCTTGGGGATTCCAGGCTCGGTAGATCCCAGCCGCCCCCTTGTTCCCGTTGGGGTTCATTGACCACGGGGGAACGCGCTCGCCCAGCCCAGCCCAGCCCCGCTCCGCACCGAAGAACTCGAGCCAGTTCATCTGACGGATCTCCTCCGGCAGCCGCAGGATGGCCATATCGTACATGTTCTCCATCTCCTTCACCAGGCGCTCCCCGTCCGCCCGTATCCGCTCCAGCCGCCGGTTCACTGAGGGGACACGGGGCGTTAGCGCTGCCCACGGGGGCTTCACAAGTTCTAAGGGCCGCTCGCCTTCCCGCTCCCTTTCCGCTTTCCCCTCCTTCCCCCGCTCCCGCGCCGGTTTCCCCTGCTTTCCCCTCCTTCCCCCTCTCCCGCTCCCACCTTCGCGGTCGAAGTCCTTGAGGAAGGCGGTCAGTTTCCTGCTGCGGGAGCTCGAGCCGCCTTTCTTCCTGGCGGGCGCCATGGCGGGCTGTGCAGCGCGGGCCGCGTTCGAACCGCCCGCCGGCCCGGCCGGCCAATGGCGGCGCGGCGCGTGCTGATGACGTCACGGGAGCGCGCCC
>VWYN01010184.1:113560-150139 GCA_013400075.1 Hippolais icterina
CGGCCGGGACCGGGCGGGAAGGGTACGAGGGCCCGGCTGACCGCGCTGTGCCGGCAGGGAGGAGCTCCGGGCCGTGCGGGACGCCGTGGGGGCCGCCGGCGCCGCTGTGCTGCGGCTGTACGAGCAGCGGGGCCCGGCCGAGCTGGGGCTGGCGGCGGTTCTGCGGCGTGGTCCGCGCTGCCCCTCGCTGGCCGATGTGTTGGAAGGGCTGCAGGACGTGGAACGCTACTACCGCCACCTGTATCCTGCTCTGGGGTGTCTGAGCAGCGCTGGGGGTGTCTGGGCAGTGCTGGGGGGTTGTTTTCTCTTTGTTGTCCTTAACGGGCACCAAGGTACTTGGAGATCAAACTGCTCCTGCAGCGCCTCAGCTTGGACAGACTGGCAGACGTGGAAGCCCTCCCGCAGTCCTGGGAGAGGATTTTGGAGCGCTACAAAGAAGATGACGTCGTTCAAGGTAGTTCTGTGTACAAACAGCCGAGGGGTTTTTCCGTGGGCTCTGCTGATGTCCCCTGGGGACAGACCCGGCCGTGCTGGCTGTGTCACTCTCAGCACCAGTGGGTGACCCTACTTAGTCGATCTTTGTGACCTCCTCTGAGAGCTTGAAATCAGTTGAAAGTACTGAGTGTCACACCTGGGCACAGCTGGGAGCAGCATCCTCCCTCACAGCATAGCAAGGGCTCAGTGAGCTGTTTCATTCAGTCAGTTTTACCCACACTTTCTTTACTGCCTTTAGAAACAAGTTTTTGGGAGTCCAGAATGCAGGTAAAGCTCATTAAGCTGACAGGGCTGTTGTTTTCTCTCTGCCTCAGATACACTCCTCAAGGTGTCACTGTTTGTGGAGAACCATCGGGAGGTGAGCTGCTCACCTGGCTCCTGACAGGGCAGCAGGGACTGGCTCTGATCAGCTTCTGGCATGTTCTGCAGTGCTGCAAAGGGGATGAGGAACTGAGGGAGCTCTCCTGGTGCTTTTTGGAAGCTGGATGAGTTGAGTCTTTTCCTCAGCATGAAATGCTTGAACTGTGCCTTTTTCAAGTGGAAATGGCCTTGGTCTCTGAAGAAGAGGCTGAGCTGAAAAAGCCATGAGGATAGAATGGAGTCACCTCCAGCTGTGGAACTTGTCCTTGCCTTCTCCTCACATGGATGCTCTGTATCATGGAAAAAATGTTGATACTTACTTACATGAGGTGCTGCAGATGTGTGAGTGTAACAGAGTCCGTCAGGCTTGTGCCCTGAAAGATATTGAGGCTCTGTCCTTACAAATAAAGCAAATATGTCAGATTAGGGCTTTGAAACGTTGGTCACCTCATGTGCTTGAGCAGTGTGTTTGCATTCACCCACCTGGGCATGGAGGAGGAAGGAAGCAAATCTTGCTTGAAAAATGTAATTATGGAGGTGCGTGGATGCCTGAGTTCTGACATGGGCAGTTTTCAAGGGTGCAGAACACTGCTCAGTTACACTGAAATCAGTGTTAAAATATCTCTGGTAGCTGCTGCTGACAGTTCAGGGACACCTTTTGGCACTGATCCTCTGAACATTCCCGGGAAGCAGAGGGGTGTTTGTCTCTAAATTATGTATTTGGTAAGGAGCTGCAGCTTCTCAGAGAAAGCCAATAAAGAATTCCATCAGACACATTGTGGGTGTGATTGTGCTCATGTTTTGGTGTCCCCACGGCCACCTGAGGGCACTGCAAACAGCACTGCTGGGGGTGCCAAGGCTGGGAAGGTGCTGGGGCTGGGGATGTCAGTGCTCCCATCAGGGATAGGGGCTTCACAAGTTCTAATTGCAGTTCTTCACACACAGTTGTAATTGCAAAGAAAAGCACCTGCTGAGAAAACTCACTCCTGGTGCTGGGTGCCCTGCCCAGGGTGGAAGTGAGGTGGGTTCTGCTCCTGGCAGGGCTCGGGGGCCTGGTGGGGGCTCACGTGGCTCTACAGCCTTGTGCTGCTTGCACAGGGTTTGGAGCATGGTTGATTGTTGGGATTCTGGAAGCGGAGAATTTCAGGCTCTCTGTGCTAACAGGCACTGACCCTCAAGCAAGCACCACATTTGACCCGAGGCCGTGGAACAGGCTTCCAAAATTGTGTGATAGCACTGGGGGTGTGGGTGTGTAATTTGAATAGAAGTGTGTGACCTCACAGGGTGAAAAAATTAGATTTAAGGTTTTAGTATATAGTAATGTATGTAGGGCAATATGGAGGATTTAGGGCATCGTCTAAGTCCTTCTTCTTCACCTTCTTCCTCATGGTTTTGGGTGGTTTTTTAACATTTGGTGAAAAAGTTCTGCATTGCATTTTGACTTGGGTCAAAAGTATAAATAATATAGGTGTCACCTCGTTATTGGATAGTTTGTGCTTAAAAAGACCTTGGAAAGAGTTAGAGGCACCTCCATTTTCTACCTTCTTAGCTAGAACTCAAAACTCTGAGACTGTACTATAAATAAGAATTAATAAACACCGAGCTAAGGGTGTTTCGAACACGAAGTTGCGACTCCCGTGCATGAATCCTGGCTCCAACACAGAGAAAAGAAGATAAGAAACAGACAATTGATGGCTCAGGGTGAATCAGGGGTGTCATCCCTGCTCAGGCCTTGCTGTATCATCATCACAAACCAGGAGATCGTGGTGAGCTTGGATGCAGAATTGTCTTTGCATGTGTGCACGCTATACAAGCCTTCAACACCCCTCTGCTGTCAGCCTCTCTTCAGGGCAGCTGCACAAGGAACAAATGGATTTAAATTCTGGAAGATGTTCAGCACAGTTCAGTGGTGGCCCTTCTGCTTCTCCCAGATGTTTGGCCCCTGATGTCTGTCTTTGTGCTAACAGCAGCTCTGCTCAAAGTGCTGAGGGAGCTTTCTGCATTGAAAGTGGCCATGCCCTGACTCTGACTGACTGAAACGGGGTGAGGGAGGTGCTCATTGAAGTTTTGTTGTGATTAATTGCTCTGTGCTGTTCCTGCTGGATGGGCCATGTCATCAGTTGCGTTTGTCTGCAGCGTTGTGAGCGAATCTGTGCATCAGAGAGCTCTAATTGGGATCAGCTGTGGGTTTGTTCCATGCAGATCTGGATGTTCTGTCAGGATGGCTGCCAGGGACCCCATTGCTGACGAGGACACTGTTCCTTGTGTGTGCAGAGCTCCCTTCAGCTGGCATTTGCCCCAGAGTCATTGGGGGTCCAAGGTTCCCCCATGAACAGAGGCAGGGTGGGCATTCAGCCCTGCAGTGTCCCATGGGCCAGCAGGCAGGTGGAAAGGTCACTCCTGCTCCTCCTTGCCTGCACAGCTGGGTCGGACACCTGCTCACAGCACAGGGATGTCTCTGTGCCAGATTTCAGCACCTTCCTGAGGTCTGGGACAGGAGGGAGGTGAGGGAGAGCAGCAGCTGCTGCTCCAGCTGCCTGGGGAGCCAAATAGGGGGTCAGGGTGATGCCTTTTCCTTGGTCCTAAAATCAAGAATTAGACAGGATTAAGGGATAAAGGGTTTTTATCTTGGTATTAAATAAGGATCCTTATGGTGCAACACTTCCTCAAGGTGGAGTACACAGAAATGTACACCCGAGAGATTGCCTATACAATTTTATAGATTTTGCAAATTAGTATATCTAATAAAGATGCTTCAATGGGAGGCTTGAATGAACAGCATGATATTTTCTCATCTCAAAGTATTCCCTCTTGGATGGGCTTAATCTTAGCTTATAGGATGTATTTTAGAGAGGCTTTGGTTTTTCAAGATAGCGTAGGGCTTTCCAGCTTTCAGCTGCAGGGCCTTTATAGGATATTTGGTTTTCTGGCTTAACAGAATACCAGGATTATGTTAAGTTATCAGACTTAAGGAATTACAAGTATGTGTGCTAAGAGCACTGAGAATACATAAAAGGTATATTAAAAAAAAGGCAAAAATTGTGATGGTATCAAGAGACTCCAGCCTATGCTGTACTTTAGTGGGGCTGTGGGTAAGGCAGCACTAAGGGCTCTGAGACCAACTGGTAAAATATATGTAACCATAAAAATAAATCCAAGTACCTTTATTTTTTGGAGTAGAGCTCTTAAAGTATTCTCGCATGGAGATCTGTCTTTGAGGAATGCAATAAAATGCAGTTAGCAGCTGGAGCTACCTTGTTAAAGGAAAATTGTCAGGAAACACAAAGCTCACACTTTGATTTCCAGCTCTACCTGCTGCTAACTCCATTGGAAAACAGTTATCCTTCACTTACAGGGAAAGCACAAACTAAGTTCAGTTACTAAATTCAAATGCCCACAAACATTTATAAGGAGCACCTGACTCGTATGTGGTATTTTTGCTTCCTCCCATAGGGGTGAGCGCTGGCTTCTGGTGCAGCAGAATTTGCAGCTCTGCTTAGAAATGAGGACCTGCTGTTGGTAGCACCAGACTTCCAAAACAAACCCCAAAGCTTTGCTTCAGTGTAAGCTCATGGATTTGAAACAGATTTCAAAACTGAGTGTATTACAAGAGCCCACAGTTATGGAAAGGACAAAGGATTTGGCACCTGAACTGAAGTGTAAAGTGACTCGGAGGCAGAAATATGTGATAAAAAGCTTTGTGATTTATTTAATAAACCAAGCATGAGTTTCACGAGTCCCTATGGTTTTTGTGCTTATTCTCTGAGACTTTCATCTTGGCCTGGAGCAGAACTCCTTTGTGACTATGAGAGGGGCTGCCTGAGTACTTATCTGCTCCAAAATGCAGCAAACATTCCCCAGTACCTGCTAGCTGGCCTTTTTGCTCTGTTCCCCAATCTTGGCTCAGTGTTTCTCTAGTGCTTGTGACTTTGGCACAGCTTTTTCCCTGTTGAGCTCCAAGGAGGGGCAAATTCTGCTGCTCTGATGGGCGTGCAGAGAGTGGGGACACATCTGGCCTGCAGCAGCGATGAACTTTCCCACGTGGGACATGCTCAGCACTCAGCCCTGCTCTGCCCTTGCAAGGACAGGCACGAGCAGTTGCCTGCTGAGCTCTTTGCCAATGTGGTGTGGCCCCACAAATCCCCATGGGCTGCCTGTGCTGCACGTGGACAGAGCTGTTTACATTGCCCGTCCTGCAGAGGGTTTATTTCGATCCTCCCTTCCTGCTTTTCCCCCCAACCCTTTCCCTCCTCCTCCCTCCTCCTGTGGATCTGCAGTAGGTGTCTCCTGAACTTGCCTGAGCTCCCTGTCCCAAGCATCTTCCTGACTAATTCTTTCCAGATGTCCAGGAGCTTTTATGTTTGGTAGTTTTGCTCAAGTTCTTCATTCATTCTCTGAAAGAGTAAACCCATTTCCCAGTATTATTTGAAAATTCAGACTGATCATGGCTTCCCAAGAGCTGCTTCTGCCTCCCAGTGAAATATTTTAGGTACCACTGCAGCCTTCCACCCCTGAATTAGAGCACAACAGATATCCATAAATAGCACAGAAGTTTATTTTCCATAGCTCCAGGGCTGTCTATGGAGTCTTGAAAACACTCCATGCTACATTTATACCCAGCCAAGTGTCAGGTTGTTGGCTTGGACTTTCCCAGCTACAGCAGCTTGGAGAAATTAGGAGATCTGTCCAGTGTTCCTCTGACTGTGACCAACAGTGGAAAGTAAGTGGCTCTGCCCATCCTCTCATCAAGTTTCCAGCTTAACTCTGTTTTTGGGGCGATGACTGTTCCTTCCAAAGGGATTTGACTCCCTTTTTTGGGGACATGACTGGGCAGGCACATGGTCATGGCTCCTGCTGCTCGTGCTGTGAGCTGTGTCCTGTCCTGGCTGTTGGGAGTGTGGAGCTGCTGCAGCCCCAGGCTGTGCTGGTTGGTGCAGCTCTGGGGACACGAGCTGTCTGTCACCCCGAGCCAAATGAGACTCAGTGTAGGATTGAAGCAATGCCTGAGCCACTCTGCCAATCCAGCACAGGCTCTGGCTTGTCTGGAAATCTCATCTTGTGGCTTCCCATGTGTGTCCAGTGGCTTTTGATCCTTGTCCTGCACTCTGTGTGAGGTGAGGCTTGCAGCAGGTTTTGGCTGTCAGAAAGAAGCTTTGGGCTGTTCAGTGGAACTTGGGAAATTCCTGTCTTTTTTCTTGAATTGTAATTTGCTTCAGGATTTACCTCACATGGTACATTTTGATTGCAAAATGCCTGTGGTGGGAGAGACACTGGACCTTTCCTGGGTTCAGATTCCTGTTCTGGAACAGTTCAGAGCTGTTGGCACCCCGGGGTCCAGGAGTGGGGATGTGCTGGAAGGATGAACCTGCCTTGTTTCCCTGTACTCCCACCACCTCCCCAGCTACCAGTGCCTCCCCACACATCAGAACATCCAGAAATATTAAGCATCTATTTAATTTCCCATCAAAGCACCCTGAGATTCTGCTCCCCTCTGTCCCCCAGCATACCACAGCTGCCTCTTCACTGGGGCTGACTTAGGATGGCTCCCTGTCCTCCCTGGTCCTTCTCTCCACAGCCCAGACAGCCTCTAGGCTGCCTGGGGAAGGCAGAATGAAGAGCATCAAGCCAGTAAGTCTCCTAACCATTCTGCTATGTGAGGAATGAATCCAAGAGCCTTCGCACACTATTAATCTTTTCCAGTTCCTAAGAAAGCAAACGATCTCCTCCCGCTCCCATAAATTCAACCTCTCTCTCCAGCTTGTCCCCTGGTGTTTGAACCGTTCGCCAAGAGCTTTATTAAAACCTACAAGATGCAGTTTTGTTCCTTACTGAATCCTAAACAACTGTGCTAGGTGGAGAAGAAACATTTGGTGCTGTCAGCTTTAGAGCATTTTTGTGTGTAGTCCATGGCCACTTGTCAGCCAGGGCCCAGCCTCAGCCCAGCACTGAGCCCATCAGGACCTTTGCTGTGCTCCCCTGAGGTTGGGAGATAAATTCCAGCCAGCCAAAGCTCATGGCCTGGTGTCCTGAAGCAGCTGGCACTGATCCATGGGGGGTGGCAGAAGGGATGCTTCCCTGGGTGCAGCGTGGTCCTGTGGCACTCACCCCCCTGTGCCACACCATGGCCAATATCTGCAGCTTGCCAGTGGCCCTGGGGACAAACTGTGCTGGACACTCCCACACCCTGGCAGCTTTCCTGTCACCTCCTGCCCTGCTCTGAGTGGAGAGGCTTCTGCTACAACCCCTCTGCACGTCCCCAGTACCTGCCCAGTGCCACTGCTGGGGTGTGGGGCAGCAGGTGATGGTCCCAGCTGCTGCTGTGAGCAGAGACTCTGCAGCTGGGGCTGGGCAGCTCTGGGTGTGCTGGGACAGCCAGGGTGAGGGTGGCAGCTCCTGTGGGGGCAGCAAAGGTGAGGTGCACGCCAGGCTCCTGCCAGCTGCCGTGCGTCACCGCTGGTCCTTGGCACATCATGCAAAGTGTCACAGCCTTCTCCCTTTCGTTTCCTGACATTCCCTCAGTCTGAAACTCATCAACCAGTGCTGAGAGAAAACATTCACAGGCGAAGCCAAAGCAGAAGTGAGCAAAGCTGTTCCTTTGGCAGGATTCCTGCCGCTCCTTGTGTCCCACTGCCTGGTTTTAGCAAGAGCCACCTTCCCCTGCCCTGTGCACCTGAGCCATGGGCAGGGACAGCAATCTTCTGTCACTGTGAGGGACAGCTCTGGCTGTGGCTTTGCCAAGAACTCCCTTTCATGGCACAGTTCTGGTACCTCTGCCCAAACCCCAGGGAAGGGGGTGAGAGCAGCTTGTGTGAGTGGGAAGACAAGGCTGTGGAGCATGGCTTGCACAAGGAGTGCTTTTAAACTTCATAAATCTACTTGTGAGTCAGATGGCAGGAGCAGGAGAGGGGAGCACTGAGGGATGAGAAAGTTGATATAGTTGTGCCCAGAGGAGAAGCAGCTCTGGAATCGAGAAGCCCAAAGCTGCTCTCACCCTGGACACAGGGGCTGGGGGACACCTGAGGCAGAGACAGAAAGTTCTGCTCATGAGAAACCTCAACAGGAGCCCCTGTGCAAACCCCATGGGGGAGCCAAGAGCTCACAGGGGCCGAGCCCTGGCACAGCAGGGTTGGGGCAGGTGCTGCCCATCCTGTGCTGCATCACCCCTGGCAGCTGGGGTGCCACACCCCCTGCCTGTGCTGTGGGAAGAGAGGGAAGCAGGCATGTGGAAAAGCCCCAGAGGTGAAAAATCCAGCCCAGCTTTCGCTGGACACGGCTCCCCCAGCTCTGAGAGGCTTTTTGGTCGGGTTTAATGAGATTAGTCTGTAAGCTCTGGAGATGTCAGCCTGCTGGCAGCTCCCTGTTCAGTAGTTCCTCGTGTGCCAGGGAATGATGTTCATTTCATTGGCCTTGACTCCGCTGGATCAGGCTGTTGCTCTGCTCCTCAATTAGCTGCATCTGCGTGGCAATAATGAGCTGGAGGTCACACAACCAGGAGAGGGGTGCCCAAAAGTTCACTGGTGTGGAAGGGAGCTCTCTGTGCCCCCCATCCCGTGGATGCTGGGGCTCTGCACCCACCCTCACCCCTGTTCCCCCCGGGAGCCCCACCAGGGTCCAGCCCCCGGTTATTGCTGCCATGGTGACACTACACAGCTTGCTGTGCTGCTGGAGAGCCTCGTGGTTCTGAGAGCTCCAGTCTGGGCCTGTGCTGACATTATTGAAGCTACTGGTAATAAAACATGTCACTACAGGGGCCAGGGCCACATCCGATCCTGCAAAGGGAAAGCAAAAATCCAAACAAAACCCAAAACCTCCAAAAAAAGCTCTAAGTGAGCACATGCTGATGGTAGGGCTGGATTTCCAGGGATGCAGCCCCTGCTGCTGCCACCCTGCCTGGATGAGAGGCACCTCCTGGCCCTGCTGAGCAGGGACAAGTGGCACACAAGAGTGTCACAGCTTCCTGGTGCCACATCCTTGTGCTTGTGCCGAATCCTCCCCGTGCAGGGAACTACAAATAAATGCTGTTGATGCCTCTGCCCTCCCGTCAGGGATTAGGACATGCTGGAGCAATTTACATGGGGATGAATCTTGGAAGAAATGGCAAAGCTGAGGGAATATGATATTATTTATTATTGCCAGTTGCAAGGGAACAGCAGCAGCCTCCAAACTTGTATAACTCTGGAACATGACTATTATTAGAACGCAAAGTTAGCAAGCAATTAGCTAATTGCTATTCACATTGTCTGTTGGCAGTTGTAAGGAGAACAGTCATAAACCCCAACAGATGGAACTCAATTGGGTCAGTCTCTCTTTTTTTTTATTTTGTTTTATTTTTTTCCATCCCCAAAAGGAATTTGCTATGAGCTAAGCTCAGGTTCTCACTAGGGCTCATGAAAGCAGCCAGCCTGTGAGTCAGTGTGCACTGGGGTCCCCGCAGGCCACAGCCCTGCACCCCAGCCCCACACATGGGGCTTGTCCTGTCCAGACCTTCCCAAATGACACAGTTTTGAGGCCAGAGAGTTCAGCTAAAAGTGCTGTGGTTTCCGTCATTTACTCTCTGTGGTGGTGGTTTTTTGGTAGCCATGGAAAAGCGGGGAGCAGAGAAATGCAGCTGCAATTGTCTTTGTTCTCATCCCATTTTTTATGACTGTACAACTTCAGGTGATACCTTCTCTTCTCTTCTCTTCTCTTCTCTTCTCTTCTCTTTTCTCTTCTCTTCTCTCTCCAGCAGTGACACAAACTGATGGTGCCTCCCTGAGAGTGATTTCTAAATCTTTTGAGGCTTTTTGAGGGATTTTCATTCCCTTCTGCATTTCACATACGTGGAAATTCATTCTGCATTTCACACACGTGGAAACTCATTCTGCATTTCACACACATGGAAACTCATTCTGCATTTCACACACATGGAAACTCATTCTGATTTCACATACGTGGAAACTCATTCTGATTTCACATACATGGAAACTCATTCTGCATTTCAGATATGTGGGAACTCTTTCTGCATTTGAGTCAGAACAGGGATCTCTGCAAAGGTGAGCAGTGGATGAAGCAGTGCTCTTCTTCCCCACTCCTGTCCCAAGAGACACCAGAGGAACAGCTCCCACAGGCACAGATTATCTCCCTGCTTTTGTTACAAATGCCTGGGTGATGCAGCACCAGGACAGGACAGAAGGGTAGAACATAAGCCCTGGGCTCGAGGGATCGCTCAGTGCACAGTTTACATCTGCTTGCATCAAACACAGATGCTCCTGCCTGTGACACTTTGCTGTCCTCTGGGTGGGTTTTGTGCTCTCAGTGTTAAAGGGATGCTGTGGCAGTGTCTGCCGAGGGGATGAGAAATCATCATCCACCTGTAAAGCTTTTCTCTGCTGCAGCACATCAGAGCCCAAGTTGTGCACACAGATCAGTGTGTTTGACACCAGAGGCGTACAAGGGCCTCACATGACAGCCCAAATACACCAAGGGATGCAGCCTGGCACAGGCCAGCCTGTTCCTCAGGTTTACAGCACGTGCAGGAGTGTGGCAGCAAGGCTGCTCTGAGAGGTGGAAACTTATTCTGCATCTCAGATACATGGAAACTCTTTCTGCATTTCAGATATGTGGAAATCATTCCGCATTTCAGATATGTGGAAACTCATTCTGCATTTCTCATACATGGAAACTCATTCTGCATTTCACATACATGGAAACTGATTCTGCATTTCTCATAAATGGAAACTCATTCTGATTTCACACACATGGAAACTCATTCTGCATTTCAGATATGTGGAAATCATTCTGCATTTCACACACATGGAAACTCATTCTGCATTTCAGATATGTGGAAATCATTCTGCATTTCACACACATGGAAACTCATTCTGCATTTCAGATATGTGGAAATCATTCTGCATTTCACACACATGGAAACTCATTCTGCATTTCAGATATGTGGAAATCATTCTGCATTTCACACACATGGAAACTCATTCTGCATTTCAGATATGTGGAAATCATTCTGCATTTCACACACATGGAAACTCATTCTGCATTTCAGATATGTGGAAATCATTCTGCATTTCACACACATGGAAACTCATTCTGCATTTCAGATATGTGGAAATCATTCTGCATTTCACACACATGGAAACTCATTCTGCATTTCAGATATGTGGAAATCATTCTGCATTTCACACACATGGAAACTCATTCTGCATTTCAGATATGTGGAAATCATTCTGCAT
Source organism: Hippolais icterina (assembly GCA_013400075.1). Taxonomy (NCBI): domain Eukaryota; kingdom Metazoa; phylum Chordata; class Aves; order Passeriformes; family Sylviidae; genus Hippolais; species Hippolais icterina. The sequence continues at coordinate 124,639 of VWYN01010184.1, forward strand.
TTCACACACATGGAAACTCATTCTGCATTTCAGATATGTGGAAATCATTCTGCATTTCACACACATGGAAACTCATTCTGCATTTCAGATATGTGGAAATCATTCTGCATTTCTCATACATGGAAACTCATTCTGCATTTCACACAAATGGAAACTCATTCTGCATTTTACACACATGGAAACTCATTCTGCATTTCACATATGTGGAAACTCATTCTGATTTCAGATACCTTTTTAAAGTAGGGACCAGTACAGGCAGATTTGGCCTTAAAAGGAAGCATCACAGAAAGTATTCTGAGGAAATATTTCACTAAAGAACCTCTCTCTTCATTCAGATGCTTTGTGGCCATGGAAGGACTTTGCCCTTTATCCTTCCTGAATGCTGCTGATGCCAGTGACCATGGCAAAAAACATCCTTGTTTTGGGTCAAGCTGATACAGACACAGACACAGCTGGGTGATCTGAAACAGATTAGGCCCAGCAACATGAATTTCATGAGTAGCAGTGCAAACCCAGTGCACACCTTTGGCTGATATTAAACAGGGGATGGGTTGGAATTCATCTCAGAGCAAAAGCATTATAATGAAATGGAAACATCAGGTTTTACTTAGAACCCCCAGGTTTCCCATAGGAGGCAGGTTATGTAGTGCCCATTTATTAAAGACAAATGCTATCATTTGGAACATATCTCATGGAGAGCAGGGGACTGGCTGATGCAGGGGAGCAGTAACTGGAGATGGAGCTTTGCATTTACAAGCCGTTGTTTTCAACAGGCTCTGAGTGTACCACCAGGTGTGATGAAAGCTGCCAGGTGCCCCAGTGTCCTCCAGGAGCCCTGGCCTGGCCTCCCACCATGCACAGCCCCACGAGGCACTGACCCAGGTGAAACATGCTGGACTTCAATGAGCATTTAACAGCAGAGAGAAAGATAATCCGGGTATCAGAAGTCAGCAATCATGGGCTAAAATAAGCAGCTATGGATGGGGGGCCCAGCTCTGGCTCCAGGTGCTGAGCCCTGCTCTCGTCTCCAGGAATCCCTTGAAATGAGAGCCAGCTCCTGCAGAGCATCTGCTGGGGCTGGAGGAGACCTTGGCCGAGGAGCAGCAGGGACAAGGATCCTCAGCTGTGCCCCAGGACGCGTGGCAGCCTGCACAGGTCACCTCCTCACAGCTCCTGAGGCTCTGCTGTCTCTTGAAATAGATATCTATTTTTCCTCTCTAGCCAACCCCAAGGCTTTAGCTAGCTCAGTTTCTCAGGGGGTTTAGGGATATATATTTCATAGAGACAGAATAAAGATCTCAAAAAGGGTGGCTCCCACCCCTCACCTTCAGTCCATGCTTTATTCTCCCATGTGGTGTTCCAGGAGCGAGGAGGGCGAGGAGCAAGAGGGAGAAACAGGAAAATACAGGGGTTTATCAAGTCTATGGCCAAGGAAGGATATTGGCCTTCAGCCAATAGGGTCAGAAGTAGATAAGATAGGGAGGAAGGGTCCTACTACATGGTACAATCTTCAGGAGGGCTCCGAGGGGAAAAACCATTTCTCAGAGAAATACAACAGTCTCTGATTTGGGGTCCTCCCCCAAAACCTTCAGAGGGGTGTGCCTTTTGCAGGGAGATCCTCCCTGACTTAGCTTGTTCCTCTTCAGGCCCACTGGTGTCAGCACCCACTGGGCACCAGCCTGATGTTCCTTTCATTTCTTGAGTGAGAGTTCTGAGCTACAGGACAAATGCTAAAACAGTGACAACTGCTGTTATAGTCACATCTACAGGTAACTTTGGGTTCTGTATCCACCTGGAAAGAAACAGTGTCTGGTCAATTAAATTAAACAGTACATGTTGCCTTTTCTGAAATCTTTATTTGCCATCCAGACAAGATGGTGCTGTTTGTTCTTTCGAGATCAAAAGCCCAGGACAGGCCTGTCCTTCCTGGGCAGTAGCAGGTAAAACTACGTTTTGGGAAGTACAAATTCTACTCTGTGTGTGTAGGAGAACTTTCTTCCTCACTGCAGGATGGCATCTGCAACCATTAATTTGAATAAATTCCATTTTTATGCTCCATCCAGGGTCGCCTTGATTTTTCCAGCCTTCTGATGGTTCTCATATTGGAGTCACAGTTGTCACTTTCTCACCCATCTTTCATATAAACAATCCTTTGTTTTCACGACTACTATCATTGTTTACTTACTTTGTAGAAGGAGGAAAATCTTGATTGATGGTCAGTTTGACCAATGCGGTTGAGAGGCGGGCAAACCAACCTCCAATCTGCAGTCATTTTTCTAAAACTATAAATGCTGAAGTTTCAAAGTAGACCTCCCTTCCTCGGGCTTCTCCTGCTCCTTGCTGAAAAGCTCCAGTCTCTGTGTCATCATTTTGTGTCCTATCGTGACAATCCAGCTTTTGGTACATCAGACAAAGCATTCATATGGGACAGAACAGTAAGTCCTGCATTTTTCCCCTCCTGTGTGATCATCAGGGATTTGACATCTAATGCCACAGTTCCTTTTTCATACATGTCGGAACCCAGGACGTCCCTCTGGCTGCCCTGGTGATCCCAGACCCTGGCAAGGGGTCCAGAGACAAACCACAAGAGTTTGATTAGAATAATGTTAATTTATCACCGGGTGTAGATGTAGAATTTTGGGGTTTAATGGCGGTTCAAGAAGGCAAGATGGAGAAATCTGGGTGTGCCCCTGTCCTTCTGCTTCTTCTTCTTCTTGCCCTCCATCTTCTGCTGTGGTGGTGGCACTTTTGGATTGGATTAGAGTAGAAATACACTGTCTAACATAGGTGATGGGTGTTGGTACAATATTAAAAACAAGTGGCACGTAACAATTTGTATAAGAGACAACTTGAGCAGCGCAGTGAGCCTCGGACAGCGGGGTGGGTAACATCCACACTGGGTGAAAAGGAATGTATATAGATAAAAAGAGTAAACAACCTTGAGAAAGAAACCAACGCATCCTGACTCTCTCTTCTGGCAACGGGGGCTTGGGAGAAGGACTTTTAGACAACATTCTCCAGCCCAAAGAAACAAGAACTGAGAATACAGAGCTCCCAGAGGTCAGCAGGTCAGTTCATGGAGCCCTACAAGAAGCCATGGATTCCTTTTGGGTAGGAAGCAGCTCTGCAGCCAGAGGGGTTTGGGATCTCTGCCCGTTCCTCACACTGGGTATGGGGTGGGGAGGCAGATCCCTGCAGTGTGCACAGGGGCTGTCAGGGAGGAAATGTGGGCTGCAATTTAGGGAAGAATATTGACATTGCTGCAGATGTGATCTACCCAGTGAGCACTGTGGGTATTGGGGAACCTCCTGGCACAATGCAGGCAGAGGCAAAGTGCTGGGCTCAAAAGCCATCACTCGGCATCCCTGAATGAGAAAATCAAACCTTGTCCCACAGAACTGCCTGCTCCAGGTGGCTTGATCCTGGCAATGTAGCTGAGGGAAGATGTCCATCTGTGCTGAGCCTGCCTGGCCCCTGCACAGAGCGGAATAACCCCCAAAAGGCAAATGGTGTCAGACAAGGGATCTCCAAACTGCCTTATCCTGCCAGCTCCACATCTGGGAGGAGAGCAAGAGGGCAGAGGAGTGCACTGCCTGTCTGCCTGCACCGTGCAGACAGGCTGGTGACAGCTCAGCAATGTAAATGATGCATAATAAGCCCTAAATAAAGTGTGAGGAACATGTTTGGGATCAGCAAATCCATTCTGACAAGAAGAAGCGAAGGAATGAAATCCCTTTTCCCAAACAGACTGCAAAGGCATGGAATAAATGTAATGTAGCCCCACTGAGAAATGGCTACTGAAGGCTTCTGGTTGGGGTAACCCTGCTCTGACCCACGGGGACACTGCACCAGGGAACAGGGGCCAGGAGACCTGGGGAGGAGGAGAATTGGGAGTGGGGGCCACATTCTCCTCCTCAGAATGTTCAGGTTCTGCTGAAACCGCTTTGTCCACTCACATTTACAGCCAAGTCTGCCCCGTTTCCTTACATTCCCCCATCAGCCATTTATCACTGGCAAGGGGTGGCTGGAGCCAAATGTTCCCCTGACCTTCAACAGCCCTGTGAGCCTTTCCTCTCTGCTTAAGTGGGAGACTTAAGATAAGCCCAGAGTCTCTTAAACATGCCTGCTCCAAATAAACACAGTGGGCTGATGTGTCACAGGCTGTGCTGGCCAGAGGAGGAGCAGGGGATTCTCTTCACGATTCTCTTGGTGCTGTAGAGTTTCCTGTCCTCACAAGAGGAGAGAGAGCCTGCTCAAGCACTTCACAGCAGGATGAGTGGAGGCTCCATCAAAGAGCCCCAGAGCAGCCAGGGTGCAGCAGCAGTGCTGGAAGGAGCTGTGGGAGCAGCTGTGGGACTGCATGGCCCCGGGGCTGCCCCTGGGGAACAAAGAGAGCTCCATGCTCTGTGCAAAGCTTGATCTGATCCAGCATGATCTGATCCAGCATGATCTGATCCAGCATGATCCTGATCCAGCATGATCTGATCCAGCTTGATCTGATCCAGCTTCCTTCAGCTTTGCACTGTTAATTTTCCATGGGTTTCTACGCCCACTCCCCCTGCTGAGCCACCTCCAGGCAGGTACATATTTTCCAGTGAAAACGCATTTTTTTCGTCTCTGTGCCCACGCTGGGAGGTGCTGAGGCCGTTCCTGTGGAGGCTGGGTGAGCTGCAGGGAACGTTCCTCCCTGGACTTCATTGGGCCTGTGAGTCTTTGAGCAGTTGTTTTATGTTCTTTGTTGCCCTTTCGCTTGAACGGGGGCCAAAAAGGTGGGATCCAGATTGCAGGTGTGTTTCTGGTACCTTTTTCTATTTGGGAACTGCTGTTCCTGGCCTTTGTGGGCTGCAGCGAGGTTCTCTCAGTGTCCCCAGGCCTTGGGAACCACAGTCCCCCCAGGCTCTGCAGTTTTTTGGGTGCTGTGGGCCAGGCAGCTGTCCCAGGACACAGCATTGCACTGACAGCACGAGATGCAGCCTCGGAGCACAGGAGGCTGCCAGGACACCTCATCAGATGAAGATTGCCTCTTTGTTCCTCTGAAAACCACAAAAAAAAAAAAAAGTTTCTCTCGTCACAGTTCACTGATGCCCAGACAAAGATGATGTGAAATCTGTGGGAAGACTTATTTTATTACAATATAGGAATGCACAGAACCAGATGTTGAAGCTTAGCTGTGGCTCCTCCGTGTCCTGCTGTCCCTGCTCAGGGAGCTGCTCGCAGGGTGATGTACAACACTGTGGATGTGTTTGATGCTGTGCAGGTCTGCAGGAGCTGCTTGGAGTCAGGGCCACGGCCACAGCAGATCCCCTGCATCCCTCTGAGCCACAGGGCCTGGAGCAGAGTGTCCTAGGTTAAAATGTAAATTGTGCCCAAAGTCTGTATTCCATCCCCATCTTCATGAGCTGTTGGAGCCAGGTGGGGCAGTGTTTTCCTTATCTTCTGTTAATGAGCCCAGCAATGCCGTGCCCATGGCTCATGGGGAACTCCCTGCGGGAGCTGTCTCTGGTTCATGGGCCAGCAAGGAGCCACTGCAGGGCTCAGAGAATGAGATCAGCCCATGGGGAGATGCTCCGCCCAGGGGGAGGAGCCAAGCATTCCCACCTGGAGAGAATCTGGGATTTGGGACAGCACAGGGAGCTTTTACCCACTGGACTCCCAGAGGAGACAACAGCTACCAGAATTTTCTACAGGATCACTGCTTTGACAAGACCATCTCATCTAGACTGCCACTACCACCCTAACTAACAGGGTGTCAGGCTGTATTCTGACTCTGTCAGTGGGGTTTTTTTTTGTACTATTACTTTTATTTTATTTCACTTTCTTTTACTTCTTTTCTTTTCCTCTTATTAAATTGTGTTTCTGACTTGGAGCCTTTCACTGGTTTTGCTTCCAAACCAGCACACAGAGATGGCAATGTCACACGGTGGAACAGCAGGTGCCCCTTGGTGACCCCACCAGGGCTGGCAGGAGCAGCCCCCAGCCCCTGCAGGTGCTGCTCTCTGCACTCCCAGGCTGTGTTGCCTTTCCGCGCTCTCCCGAGGCCAAACCCTGCTCCTGGTTTTCTGTTTTTCTCTGCTGCTTTTCTCTTCTTGAGTTCAAACGATCCAAGTGGCAGGCAGGGCTGTGTCCTGGTGGGAGCTGTGAGCCTGCAGCTGTTTTGCAACAGCCTGGGATAGCCTCCCCAGCCCGCCAGCTCTGAGCCCAGCCCAGCGCTGCGGCTCCGGGTCCCCAGGCTGCAGCAGGGAAGCAAAGCTCACACGCACCTCCAGCCTGGCAGCCTTGTTTGTTCCTCCAGCAGCCAGAATTTCATCTTTTCCACCTCCACGCTGCCAGCAGAGCCCTTATCCGCTGCCCTGACACCTCCAGGGTTTATTTCCAGCTGAACCACGCTGCCTCCATATGTGCTCCTGCCGCTGGCTGCTGGTTATTGAGTTGGTGCTGTTGTTGGTGCTGCTGCCTCCATTCAGAAGTTGGCAGTCCTTAAAAGCTCATTCATCTTGGGAGCCCAGTGGCAATTACAGCCTTGTCCTTTGGGATGGGTTAACTCCTGCTCTCCCACCAGCCCAAGGGGCAGCAGTCACGCCTGGTTCCGATTAAAGTGATGCAGAAAATCCAGCGTGCTCCCCACACTGCTCACGGGAGATGGAAAGAGGTAAAGCAGTGAAAATTGCCCACAGGCAGGGGATATGGTGGATTATTGTGGCCCTGCACAGAGCTGCAGGTGCTGTGTCCCCTCGCTGGGAAGGGCAGAGTCCTCACAGAGGGACTGCAGGAAGGATGGGAGAGGATGCCCTGTAAAATTAAATTGTAAAACTGTCAATCTGGTCACCACTCATTGCCTTCCCACCTGTCAAGGTGTTCTTGGCTGTCGGGGGAAGAAGTGGGAAATGTTTGTGGAGAGTTTCAGGGACCATTCCCCAGCAGGTTTAGGCTGTGAGGAAGGAATTCACTACCTGGAGAAGTGCAAGGCTCACAGTGACTCCCCCAGTTCCAGTGACAGCAGGGGCTGCTCCCCTGGACATGGTCACTGTTTAACAGAAAACTCCAGCAAATCAAATGATCTGAATTGCCCCAGGGTACAAATCTCCCAAAACATGTGGAATATAATGACCAGGAAAGAGCAAGCCAAGGGTTTGTGGCCCCTGAGCAGACTGTTTGCAAACCCTCCTGCTCCAAAGGTTCCCTCCAGGCTGAAAGTCAGAGCTAATGCTAAAACAATATTTTTTATGCAAGATCAACTCTGAAGTGAAATAGAGAAACATACAAAGGAATCTCAATTGACCATCTGGCTCTGACACTCCTGAAGCTCCTGGCCATTTTTCTCTGTCCAAAAGTGTGCTTTAAAGACACAACAGGAATCTTCCTTTGGGGAGAGAATGGAGAGTGTGTTTGGCCTTCAAATGTCAAACCGAACACCAAAGCTATGGGAAGCACATAAACACCAGAGAACAAACAACTCACTCCATACCTGAGATGAGGCTTGATTTTGGATGCAGAAATGTGTTTATTTTCTTGGAAAGAAGCAGGCTGTGGCCTTTCAGCTGTTACAGATTTTCTCAAGGGAGTCATTTTCCTAGCAAACCTTGTTCCTTCTGTAATCCTTTGTAGCAACTCACCGAGTCATGCTGCCCTTGCTTTAAAAATACGTTTTCAAGGCCCATTAGCAAATTCACAGGTTTTTTTTATACACTGAGAATTAAAGTGAAAACATAAGACCCAGCAAACTATTTTCGCTTTATATACAGCCTCCCCAGTAAACAAGTGTTGCAAGAGCCTGTGTGCTGCCGGCAGAGCAGAGGGATGGGAAACAGAATGTGGTCACATGTGGTTTTATTCAGCGAGTTATTTATATAATCTGAAGTATAGTAACAATGTCCTTGGATCCAGAGTCTCCCAGTCCTCAGTCCCTGCTGATGGTGCCTCTTGGCCTTCCTACATGGACACCTCTGAGCTCCCTGTGCCTCACTTCCACGTGACACTGCTCCATCCAAGATCCTGATTGCTGGGAGTTTGGATCTGCAGGGCTCTTGGACACATCTCCAGAGATGTATCCTCCCTCTAGTCCAGCATCCTGCACCCTGGTACTCACTTGGTGCATCATCCTGCATGGTGGAGCTCTTCTGGTACAGCCTCCTGTGTCCTGGTACACCCTCCTATGTCCTGGTGCATCCTCCTGTGTCCTCGTACATCCTCCTATGTCCTGGTACACCCTCCTATGTCCTGGTGCATCCTCCTGTGTCCTGGTACATCCTCCTGTGTCCTGGTACATCCTCCTATGTCCTGGTGCATCCTCCCACGTCCTGGTACATCCTCCTGTGTCCTGGTACATCCTCCTGTGTCCTGGTACATCCTCCCATGTCCTGGTACATGATCCCATGTCCTGGTACATCTCCTGTGTCCTGGTACATCCTTCTGTGTCCTGGTACATCCTCCTGTGTCCTGGTACATCATCCCATGTCCTGGTACATCATCCCATGTCCTGGTACATCTCCTGTGGCCTGGTGCATGATCCCATGTCCTGGTGCATCCTCCTGTGTCCTGGTACATGATCCCATGTCCTGGTACATCCTCCCATGTCCTGGTACATACTCCCATGTCCTGGTACACCCTCCTATGTCCTGGTGCATCCTCCCACGTCCTGGTACATCCTCCCATGGCCTGGTACATCTTCCTGTGTCCTGGTGCATCCTCCTGTGTCCTGGTGCATCCTCCTGTGTCCTGGTACATCCTCCTGTGGCCTGGTACATCCTCCTGTGTCCTGGTACATGATCCCATGTCCTGGTACATCATCCCGTGTCCTGGTACATCCTCCCGTGTCCTGGTACATCCTCCCATGTCCTGGTACATCTCCTGTGACCTGGTACATCTTCCTGTGTCCTGGTGCACCCTCCCATGTCCTGGCACATCCTCCTATGTCCTGGTGCTCCCCAGGGATGTTCAGCATCACCTGTGCCTGAGGCTGGGCAGGACAGTGTTGTGAAGCTGTCTGAAGAACAGCGTGCCCCAGGAGCCAGCACGGCCTCACCCTCCCTGGTTTTTACCTCCCTCTGCCCTCTCAAAGGCTCAGTTTTATGCCTAGAGATGTCCAAAAGCACTGTGACTCCTTCTCCTCACCTCCCCTGGCATGCAGCATCTGTCCCTGTGCCTTCCCAAAGCCCCCACACGCAGTGGTGACCCCTGCTCACCCCACAGGCTGCACCAAACCCCACAGGGGTGGGTGGGCTGTGCTGCACCCGTGCCTGCAGCCGCCGGGGTGGGGAGCCAGCCCTGCAGCACGCCCGGGTTCTCTGCCAGGGTGGGGACGGGCACCGAGCTGCGCTGCATGGGCTGTGCAACATTGCAGACTAGTGGCACGGGAGGAGATCAGCTGGGGCTGGGAAAGGCCAGGAGAGGCCAGAGCAAACCCGAGCCCCTCAGCAAACACCCGATTCATTCCCTCTGATGAGGAGAAATGTCTTTAATCTTGCTGGCATTAGAGGTTAAGGTCAGCCACTCTCCAGGCAGGTGAATGGAATTTTTTCTTGTGCTTATTTGGTTATATCTTGGAAAGCAATAAAGATTATCCTCAGATTTTCGTGTCTCCCTCAGAGCCCCCAGCACGTGTTTATAATTTTCTTCTCCCTTTCAGGCAATGCCAGCAATCTCCTGAAGTTCTTAAACTGAACCTGTGAAATTTAATGGCTGGACAGTGTATCTGACATATTCCTCTAAAATTCAAATGTGCTTCTCATACTGATTTATGATCTTTTTCCCCTCCACAAAAATATCCACTGTATTTTATCTCTCGTATCTCTCATTTCTCATGTGATTCTGTGTCAGAAAGGAAGGTCAGGCACGACACTGCTCTGAATTTCCAAGGAGCAGCAGTAGGTGGCTGGCTTGGATTTCTTTAGTCTGGTTCGTGCTTGTTTGTGCAGGCAAAGCCTTCTTCATGGCAGGGACAGTCAGAGCTCTGGGCTGGGCAGGTCCTGCCCCTTGTGCAGCCACACCAGGGCAGGGTGGGGTCTGGGGCAGTGGTGCTGGCACTGCCCAGGCCCTGCTCCTGTGCTTTGGAGCCATCCTGCTCTGCTCTTGGTTGCTTTTCTGCTATAAGCCAGGAGTTTAAAACTTGAAATAACCAAGGATAATTGCCCAAATTGAGGGGGAGGATGCTGTTTCTCTTTCTGAGCCAAAAGAAAGACCATTTATCATAGAGATTCCATAGGTTTTCCTACACACACACACACACAAACACTCTGCTCCTGTGGAGCTGGCTGGGTGACTTGGGACACTCAAGTGTCCCCATACCAGATTCTGGTGAATCTTTTGTGTCATTCTGTCCCCCTGGGGTGCTCCTAAGGCCGAGTTTGGCTCTGGGGCTGCAGAAGGGTTACAGGCAGTGCTTGGTGGCAGGCGGGATGCTGAGCTCCATGAATTTGTAATTGCAAATGTGGAGCCGTGGTACTGAGGGAATTCAGTGAATCCACAGATTTCATATCTCCGCTGACCTCCTGTGGCCCATAAATGGTCTAAATACTGGTTCCTCTTGTCTGCAGCCAAGAGTCAGCTCTTGGGTTTTTGAACAAGAGCTGGCATCATTTGGCAGCGGATTTGAGGCCGCATGGAGTCATCAGCTCTGTTTCTCAAAAGCTTTTTTTTCCAAAGTAATTTCTTTCACTGAGCCTTTAACTGCTGCCCTCATCCCATCACAGCCCTTCCCTGCTCTTGCTGCATCCCCAGCCATCAATCCATGCCTGGTGTGGGGCTGCTCCTCACAGCTGCCACACAGCAATGATGGTCAGTGGTTTAAGGCAAGCAGGCTCTGCTTCCCCACCCAGGCACTGTGCACAGATCCCTGATCTCCTCCCCTGGAGAGCTGGGAGCTCTGGAGGAGGTGAAAACACCAAGACAAGGAGCTGCCCCAGGACGTTGCACAAGCAGAGGCTTTGCAAGAGGGATCCAGTGGCACCACCACGCACCAGCGTGTGCTGGTAGGGAGGAGGCTGGCAGAGAAACTTCTTTTCTTTTCAAGTGGTCACCCCACCCCTGTCTCTGCCGTGGCCAAGTGTTTCCAGCTTTCAGAAGAAATGGCACAAGGCAATCTGCTGCTGTCCCCTCCTCTGTGCCCTGGGCTGAGCTCTGGTGGCACCAGCACTGTCACCATCCCTGCTCCTGTCAGGCAGCACAGAGCCACTCCTGCCCTGAGTCCCCGTGGCAGAGGGGTGGCTGCTGCCTCCTGCAGTGCTCAGTGGCCCCTGACACAGCTTTGGTAGCCATCGAGCCCAGGACTTAAATCCAGGGACAGCCAAGCTCTTTTCCAGCCCAGCACAAATCCACAGTTTGGCTCTCTGCTTCCTCCCATTCTGCCCAAGTTTATTTTCCTTGTTTTCTGTTTATGAGCTAGGGGAGTATTGAATTTCCCAAAGTCACTGCCATGCATTGCCACAGGTCTCGCACACAAAGACTCCCTCAATGCCAGGATCCAAGTTTTGCAATTGGACCGGTTCCCTTTCCCTTCAACCATTGTGGAAACAGCCTTTGTTTTGCTTCTGGATCTTGTTCCTCAGGCCCAAATCAAGGGCCACTGTCCAAGCCTGGGTTTTTTGAAATCCGATTTCACTGCTTTAATGAAAACAGCACATTTCAGGGGATGGGGCTGAGGTCCTTGAACAGTAGGATTGTTTTTTTCTGCAGGACTTGTACATCTGCAAATTCTGCGCTGTCCAGCCCTGCCAGTTCTCTGCAAGCAGCAGGAACTGGAGGGACAGGGCAAAAATGCTCCTCAGGGGCATTTTAATGGTGAAAGTTGGCTCAGAATCTCCATTCCAACTGCAGACTGACAGCCAAAGTTGAACATCCTGTGCCCTCGAATGGGGCTGGGGAGCTTGGCAGGTGCAGGAGCCTCCCCACCGTGTGTGGGGAGCAGGCTGGGGCAGTGGCCAGTGGAAATCACCATCATCCTCTGGCTCCTCTGGGGCCTCTCTGGCCCTCAGGAATGTGGCTCATTTCACTGGAGCCACACGTTGCCTCCAGTGGGAGATGCCTCTGCACCACGTCCTGGCATAGGGCAGCCGTGCTCCTCGGTTCCAGGCATGGAAATCTCACCAACCTCAGCCTTTCCTGATGAAAACTCCATTTATTCTGGGCCTGTAGGAGAGGAATCCCCTCTAACTGCGTGCTCAGGCATGTGCTGAAACTGCCCTTGTGTGTGTCAGAGCCAGGGAATGGTTCTGTAATCGCCCATTTTTATTGAATTGCAACGCCTCTGTCCCACGAACTGTTCCAGATGCTCTGATGGTTCCTAGCTCTGGGCTCTAAACATGCTGTTCTCCTCACCCTCGTCCCCACCCTTCAAGCACAAACAATGGTTTTGCTGGTTTTTGAGCCTTTTTTTGTGCCAACGGGATGTGGGGAGAGAATCCCCTTCATGCCAAATCCAGTTGATAATCAAAAACAGGAAGGGAGGGGGATGCCAGCTTCAGAGGGGCTGTGCGGGTGTCACCGTCACCCAGCAGCACCCCAGGGTGAGGGGGCAGGTGAGGGGAAGGCGGTGGGGCAGAGGAGGCTGCAGTTTCACGGAGGGGTATAAGAAGGGGAGGCTGCACACCCCAGCAGCAATGTTCCCAAAGCCAGCTGCAGCACCCAGTGGGTGCTCCTGATGAGCACCAGGGGTGCTGCAGAGCCAAGGGAACCCCCCGGGCCCTGTGCCAGGCACAGCCAGCACTGCCATTGTGCCTTGGGAGGGGGAATGAGGGCTGTGAGGATCCTGCTGGCAGCACCAGGAGCACCCTGTGCCACCCTGTGCCACCCTGTGTCACCCTGTGCCACCCTGTGCTACCCTGTGCTACCTTGTGCCACCCTGTATCACCCTGTGCCACCCTGTGCCACCACCTGCATGTCACAGCCTGCCCTGCCCGAGCCTGGCAGGTGCTGTGCCCACGCTGGTGGCACTGCTGCCCTTGGCAGTGGCTGTGGGCAGGTGGCCCAGAGGGAGCCCTGAGCAGCTGCTCCATCCTTCCCTCTGCCCAGCTGATGTGGGGAGCCCTGGTTAACAGTCCGCTGTCACTTTGCTGTCCTTTGGGGGAGCAGTTGTCCTTGTCCCCATGCTGATGGCAGAGGTGCAGCTCCAGGCTGACCTGGGAAAGTGCTGCCATCAGTGCTGGGCCCACATGGGGCTGGTGGCCAGAGGAAGGAGACCCTTGCTCCCAGCACAGATTGTTGCTCTGCTCTCTGCAGGTTCCCCCATATCCTCTTTTATCCCTTCTTTATATATATTTCAGAATGATATAAATTCTCCGCTATGGGCCCCGCTGGGTGAGCACAAAAGAGAACTTGCAGGCAGGCCCAAGAGAAAGGGAGGATAAAAAAAACCACAGGAGAAAATTAATAAAGCATTTGAGAAAGGGAGAGGATGCCTCGCTGGGAAAGTGTGTAGCACACAGGGCTCCCCAAAGCACATCAAAGCCTGACTCTGAAATTAGCCCAACTGATGGGAATGTAAAGCAGGGGATTCTCCCACTGAGCTGTGGATTGAGAGTCCCCCCACAGGCTGCGAGGCACTGACATTTGTATTTATCCAGGCTCGAAGCTCCATCATGGAGCTTTTCAAAGGGCACTGCTGGGACCCAGCAGGCCTCCTCCCCAGCATGGCAAACATGGCACTTTTAATTACTGCTCTGTGCCGGCACATGTGCCCGACCCCCACACTAATTCTTGTTGCAATTACAGCGATCTAATTGAGTTTATTCACTCTGCGAAGCTTTTGTGTCTTTCTTCCTCGGCACTCCCTGCCGGTGAGAGCCGGAGCCTCGCATTGATGGGGTAGGTAAGGGACAGAGGCAGTGCCTGGTGCTGGCCCTGGGGTCTCTTTGTGTCCCTTGAGCTGCTGCTGCTGCTGGGAAATGCCAAATCCCCCCCGAGGCAACGCCCTGCTGACCCCGGCGCCGAGCGCGCTCCGAGCGCTTGGAGAAGCACTTTTACATTTTTATAGGAAAATTATTTCCAATGGACAGGGAAACGATGGCACGAAAGCGTCCAATAGGCAGTGGAGGGATGGGTGTCCAACAGGGAGCAGAAAGGTCTTCAGGCAGAGACTCTTGGCCCCGGGACATTGGAGGGATCGTGTCCCCTCGTGTCCCCATCGCTCTCTGCAGGTGCTCAGGGCAGGTCTGAGATTTGCCAGGTTCCCAACATGAAAATGCACACACCCAGCGGGGAGGAGACACGTTTGGGAGGGGGTTCCTGGCTGAGAGGGGTCTGATCCCAGCGAGCAGCAGCCCTGCCCCAGCAGGTGCCCGGCACTCTGTGCCCAGTGCTCTGTGCCCAGTGAGTACCAGCAGTGTCCAAACAATGCCCCTGTTACAGCCCCGCACCCCTGGCAGGTGCTGCAGGACCAGGCAGCCTCAGGGAATCCCAGGTGGGTCATTGGGAAGAGCCTCTGGGTGCTGCCCCTCCAGCTTGTTTCATACAATGGCAAATATTGATATCCACTGAAAGCAAACCAACCTACTCGCAAGTTTCTATTGGAAATAATTTCCCCAGAAAACAAATCAAAACCTAATTGATATTTTTTAAAAATCCCTTTAGCTTTTGCATCTCTTGGGAGTGAATTTTGCCTCCTCTTTTCCAGCACTCACCTGTCCTTTCTTTTTTCCCCCTTCTTGCTATCTCTGTGGATTACAGGGCCATGGTGGGACATGACATTCCAGTTCCAGGGATGCTGCCACCCCTCATCCCAGTGACCTCCTGCTTTTCAAGCTTATTTGACCAACAATAAGGAAAATAAAACTTGTTGGTGCTTGAAATGAAAACTCCCTCGTGCAATATCAGCTGAAGAAATGCTGGACCTTCTACAGGGAGATGAGCAAGGCTCCCACCTTGTGCCAGGGCTGAGCTGGGGCCCCAGGGGCACCTCCATGCCTGGAGGAGAACCTCGTCTTGGACAGCCTGACGGGAACATCTGCCATGGCTTCTGTGGATGCTCTTGAGGAGGGAGGGAAGCAGACACATGGTGACTGGCACCCGGCCCAATGAGGGAGGAGGGGGAGGAATTAACTCTCATTTAAGTCCACTTTTGTTGTAAATAAACTATAATCACTTCAAACCTTTTGCTTAATCAGAAAAGGCTGTTGAACATTAAGTAAACCATCGGCAGACTTGTCTTACTGCTGGATTAGAGATATTAAATGCCAGCAATGCTTGATTTTTTTTTTTAATCTGTCCTGCAGCTGCATTATTAAAACAAACACATTTGCAGACCTGCAAAAATCCAGAAATGAAAACAAAAGATGAGATTGAAGCTTTCCCAGAGGCAAGATCTGAAATCTGGATAATTTTAAAATCTACGTTTAGTCTTCATCTTTTGAACCAAATAATGGAGGGAAATGACACATAATAAAATTACCACTGGAATTAGCAGCACATTCTCTAACAAAGCCAGGTTAAAACTTAGGAATCCCTCTGTGCACAGGCAGCAGCTCTGGAGCCCTCTCAGTGCCCTGCTGGCACAGAGGACTCCTCTGCAGCCCCAGGTTTCTGCTGGAGAGAGCAAACAGCTCTGGCTGTAAAAATGATGCCATTTTTCTTATTTTTTCAGGAACTGATGGGTTTTCTGAAAGCTCAAACTTCTGAACTCCAGCAAACAAGCCGAGAGAGGCTCTTACACAGTAGGATTTTTTTCTGCAATTTAATTTTTTCATTAAATCTCACCTGTATTTGAAAAAAATGAAGGTTTCTGGTTACCTTGGTGGCAGAGAAAAGCTTGGAAGTGCGATGCCCAGCAGCACAGCTGGAGCCAGAGAGCAGCACATACTCATCATTTACTCAAGGTTTGAGCCCTTGTGCTGGCCAGGGAGCAGCTGATGGTGCCAGGAGCTCCAGGAGGCCGCAGGCAGAGTGACTCAGTGGGACATAAAACCCCAGTGCTGCAGAACTGCCCCCCTGAGAGGTGCTGGGGGCCCCCGAGGATGAGGCATGGCCGGGAGCAGAGCCCTGCCCTCAGCCAGGGTGTGAGCAGACCCCTCCTAGCCTGGCCACTGCCACCCTGCCCACAGCTCTGGCATCCTTTTGTTCCTCCCTGCAGGCCCTGGGGACAATAAACCCAAATTTTAAGGGAACCAGAGGGAGATGCCAGCTTGGCAGGGCTGGGCACGCTGGGACGTGCTGCTGTCTCAGGACAGCTCAGCTACAGTGAGTGTCCATCACTGACAGCGCTGCCAGCCAGCAATTTATTTTCCACATTAATTTTGATTATGAGTTCTTATATGGTTGCAGAGTCCAATTTTCGAAAGGGAAGTTTCCACCCCCTACACGCAGGACAAAAAAAAAAATCAGATTTGACCTAAAGTTGTTCTTTCCTAAATTTCTTGTGGAATCTTGGCTGGATACAAGTTGTCTCAAATGCAATTACACTGTCATAAATAATTTTCCACCTCTTTTTTCCGTCTCAACCATCCCGCTCCCCTGCGGTCAGTGGAAATTTCCCCCTTTTATTAGGTTAGACTCATTGGCACTGAGAAAAAAAAAAAACCTCTGCTCATGGCATCATTGTCCACTGTGAGCCAAATCCTCGGAGATTTCCCTCCCACTAACACAAAAGCTGGGGCCAGGAGCCCTTCCACAAACCTGGGGTGTCCTTATCCTGACTTAGGAAAAACCCACAGGGGTGGCACCGAGCAGAGCCTTGTGGGGCTCAGGGGCAGCAGCTCCCTGAGGGCTCAGAGCTCTCAGTGCTGCTGGACAAACCAAAAATTTCTAGAAATGCCTCTCTGCAGAGAGATGCTGTGGAGGGGTTATCACACACGCAGCTCTCAAGGGGTTTTTTGGCCGAATTTGCTCGTGCCTGCTCGGCTCCCTGCGCTTTCCTGGTGGCTGAGTCAGTGCAGACAAAGGGCCTGGCAATGTGAGTAACAGCTGCCGCATGTGGACATGTCCCTCTGCTCTGTGGGGCTCGGCTGTGCTCGCTCTGGCTGCTCTGCAGCCCCAAACCACTTCACAGAGCAGGATAATTGGAATCATGGGTGCAGAGGCAGGCGGGGAGGAGCAGCTCTTGGAGCCCTGCAGGGAGAGGGGGTCGCGCTCCACAGGGCCAGGGACACATCTGTCCCCGGGCTCTGTCACACCCAGGCCACGTCTGAGCAAGATCCCATTAACTCAGCCCCTTCAAGGGCTGGCAAACAATTTCCAAAGGTCATTAAAAGTATCATTGGTCCTGAGTGTTTGCTGGGATGGGCGGTGGGAGCACGGAGTGGCTGTGGGTGTTCCAGGTTCATCCCTGCCCACCTGCCCAGCCCCTCCTCATCCCAAACTCTGCCTCTCCTGCCGGGTTGGGCAGGGACCCCAGCCCTGTGTGCCTGCTCCCGAGGCCTGCTGGCAGTCTGCAGGGCTCAAGGAGGGCGTCTCAGGCCACAGAGCCCGTTTTGCAATGCTGCACTAAGCCTCAAACAGTTGGACGTATCTCCTGCTGCAAGAAGTTTGTTTCTTGACACTTCAGTGCCTTCCCAGCGACGAGGCCGTCTCGCTCCAGCCCTGACAGGGTTCTGGTTTCTGTCTGAGCGAGGAGGGCTCATCCCTCTCCTGCTCCTGTGGCTGCGTGTTTTGAATTAAATCCTATCGGAGGCATTCAGGAAAGTGTGAAGTGATTTTTATTTAGCGGATGAAAAAGTTTCGGGGGAAGTCGAATTGGATGAAATTGCACTGTCCAATATTGGTAACTGGTTCACGGGGAAGCAGAGAGGAGCCTGCAGGCAGCCCCAAGTCCTCTGAATGCTGCCAGGACTGCGAGCCACATTGCTCACTAAGTGGAAAGTCCAGGTAAAGCCCAGCCCCTGGCTGCACATGTGGTAGTGATTTGGGCAGATCCTCTGTCAGAGCGGCTGACATCACGACGAGAGGTATTTACAGCCGACAAGGAGAGCTCTGCACAGACCTTGGCCCCCCCCTCCACTTTTTTTTTTTTGTTTTGTTTTATTCTGAGCTGTTATTATAAAGTATTATTTATTAAGTGGTGAGAGCATGAGCAGCGCAACCCTGCCAAACTTAAAGCACTTTTCATTTAACAGAACGAAAATTATTTTAACATGAGTATCTGAAGGAAAGATCCACAGATTCTGGACAGCTTTATGGAGGCAGGCTATAAATTCTGAGCTCACAAAACTATTTTTCTCACCAATAGGCTTCTCTTTACCTCTGAAAGTTTATTTTCAGTAAACACGAGCTGACTCCTCGGCAGTCTGCACAGGAGGATGTTCACAGCTGTCACTGCATCCAGTCCATGTGATGTGTGGATCATCCCAGTGAGGCACTTGGGGACACGTTTCCATGTATGCCAGCACTGCTCCTGCATGAGGCCCGAGGCTGCAGCTGTGACAGACCTGACCCAAGGCCACCCCAGACTGCAGGGCTCATCCTGCTGCCATCCCTGAGCCATCCATCAGCTGCAACAGGACAAATCTCTCTGGGTCACACACTTCACTCTCGCAGCACAGGTCAAGTTCCAAACCCATGGAACCCTTACTCAAGGTTTGAGCCCTTGTACTGGCCAAGGAGCAGCTGGGGAATGGACCTGACCTGGTGGTGAGTAGAACCCATGAGCTCCAGAGCACACCCAGTGAGACAGAAACCTGCTCAAAGAGGGGAGGGAGAGGCACCCTCTGCCCCTCTCCTGTCCCCTCCCTGTGCTGCTGTTACAGCAATTGGGTAGCGAAAAAGGCACACAGACAGTTCTCAGTGATCAGAAGGTTTTTACTTTTTGAAACTTTGTGCTTTTATAACATGGTCTGCAAAAGAGGCAGTGGTTGGTCAGAGAAGGACTGCGTCTCTTCTCCTTTAGCAAACAACAGGTGACAGAGATTGTTTAGGGAAATTTGTGTGAGAAGAGCAAAGCTCTCTTTAGTATGTAAAAAATAACAAAGACATCGTTATGAGAATGGGAATTTCTTCCCATGGGAAACAGCTAGTAGTAACTAGCAGTGAAAATCTGAAGCTTAAGAAAATACAGAGCTACATGCTGCTGTGTGATCTATCAGCAGCAATGGGCTGCCTGCCCCCGGTGTGCAAACACCCACACCACCCCTCCCAGGTGACCTGGTGACACTGGGGCTGCTGCTGTGCTGCCTCACCTGGCCATGCACAGCCAGAGGGGGTTGTGTTTCTCTCTCACACAGCTCAGAACACCAGTTGCCTTCATATTATTTCAGTTTGTGATCTCATGTCAGCTCAGAGTGCTACTGTGTCCTCCCCTCAGACGAGGGCTGTAGGGAAACCACAAAGCTTTTTGAAATGCAAAACTGGTAAGCAACAAAATTATGAAACCGCAGGAAATGAAATGAGCAATTCCTGCAGTTCATGCTTTTCCCCTAAGCTCCTCCGCTGCTCCTAGAAAAATGTGCATTAAATGGGGTGTTAGCAAATGCTTCCTGTCCTCCAGTAAGATTCCCAGCTTGGAGTGCTGAGAAGGATGGAGGGATGGGTTGCAGAGGGTAATGCTGACTCATTGTGACAAACACCACAAATGAAAAAAACACATCAGGACCACTGGGCAGAGGCTGACAAAGGACCCCCACGATGACAATAGGCAGTGACATGTGGGACAGCAAGGCTCTGATGGCAGCCTGGTGGCACGGAGAGCCAGGGCTCGTTTTCTGCTCTGCTCCACGTTTATAAGGTGACACTTTGTCTTGTTGTTGGCACCCCAGCAGTGGGACAGCTCCACAGGCCGTGGTCTCTGCTCACACCAGGACAGCTCCATGCCCTGCTCCCTCTGCCTGCTGCCAGCCCCAGCCTGGCACTGGGCAAGGGGCTTGTTCTGCTCAGAGGGGTGTTGATCCTTCTCAGCCTCATGGGGAGAAAGCTGCTGGTTTTGAATCAAAATGTTCCATTTTGGGAACATTAGGCACTGTGAAGTGATGGAATAGGTACAGCACTGCCCACAGCACATCCCCCTGCCCAGTGAGCCTTGTCCCACGCTGTGGAGCCCCAGGGTCCTTCATCTTCCATGGAATCTTTGCTGCAAGTGCAGTTACAGAGGAAGTGCAAACCAGCTGGTGCAGCAGTGACTGTGGCTGACCTCAGTGCCATGTGGTTTGTGTTTCACTGATGACACATTTATGGGGTGCCACGCCAGGGCAGTGACCCCTGAAGGGCTGTGAGAGGCATCAGTGCTTCCCCCTTTGCAGAACACACCAGTGGCATGAATGGCCACAGGCTGGAGGTGGCTGTGCTATCAATCCCAATCTCCTCAATGCTCAGAGGCACGATTCACCCTGCTCCATCACCAATGACCAGAGCAGCTTCAGCCCTTGATCTCCTCAGCAGGTGCAGCTCTGCTGGCTCCAGAGCAGCAGGCCCACACCTCTCAAGTGGGCAAACTGGCAGTGCTCATCACTGTTCATCTTGCCTTTGGACAGTCAGAGGGTGATGGTGCTCTGCAGATCCCCCTGGATCCTTTCTCAAGCAGCCCAGCACGGGCAGCTGCCCTGGGGAAGGTTCTGCACCCTTGAGGGACTGCCATGGTCCATGGAGAGTGCAGCAGCAGCTCCCAAACCCCTGGCAGCAGGGCAGGAGAGCAGCTGCCTGCACACCACGCTGCTGGCTCCAGTGGGGTGTCCTGGTGCCTCCAGTGAGCTATGAGCCTCCAGGATTTCCCCAAGAAATGTCAAGGGACAGTGCAGAAAATGATGCTTTTCAATAACAAGGAAATATTCCATGAATGAAACCAGATCTGTTTATTTTGAGTTCACTGTTGCAAATCATTGCAAAGAGAACCCAGTCCTACAGAATAGGTCCAACGTGGATGTGAACCACATGAGGTGCAGGTTTGATCCAGCACAGAAACTTTTTGAATTTGCTTTCTTTAAATATAATTTCTTATTGAAACAATGTGGTTTGCGTTAAGGTTTTGATGTTTTGTTTTAAAACCACACATCTAATTTTAAATGTTTAAGACTTATAAATAACACAGTAATTTTGATGCAGCCAAAAAAGATCTCATGCAAGAAACAGATAAATCAGTAAATCAGTACCTCATTTACATGTTTAACATGTGCCACATTTCACTCCCCATCCTCTTTGGATGAGACTCAAAGGGACTTTCCAAAGAATTTGCCCCTACATCCCTGCTTCATCCTGAGATAGAAACAAATTCCAGTTTGGAAAAAAACAGCTTTTATCACAGATGTCAGCAATTAAATTGTCCATTAAAAAAAACCCCATTCACTCACCTTATTTTTTCCCTTTTCTCATTTGCTAAGATGAGAAATATTTCCCTCTGTAGCTGCAATCCTCTGGGAAGGCTTTCCAGCTTATCAGCGTGGGGCACCTCCCTAGGAACTGAGCTCTCCTGAGGGAGCCAGAGCTGCTCCATGGGGTGAGAACTGCAGAGTCCATCACCCTCCCATGGGGTCTGCTGGGGTGCCAGCAGCAGTGTCAGGATGGGAAATGCCTTGTGAGTGGTGTTAGTGATGCCTTGGGAAGGCTGAGCTGGAACAGAGACTGGACAGAGCTGGAGAATAAAGCAGAGATTTATTGAAAGGCTCAAGAATCCACCTTGGGCAGGACAGGAGCCTGGCCAGGGCTACACCCAAGGTGGACCAAGAATGGTCACAAAAAATGGCTGACCGGTCATGAGGTCTCATGTTTTTATAAGTTTTGGTTCATTTGCATATTGGGGTTTAATTGTACAATTACAGCTGCAGGTGGTGAGCTCCCATCCTTCTTGTTCCTCCCTCCAGCCACCCTTGTTTGTGCTGTTGGGCTGAAAGTTGTCCTTGGTGTGCAGCAGGACAAGGATTTGTTTTGTGTCCCTGCTCTGTGCAGAGAGCTGAGTGACACTGACTGTGAGCTCAGAGCTGCACCCCTGGGCAGCACAGAACCTGAAATACATGAAAGCTCAAACTTAAGGCATTATTGGGACATCCTGGGGGCCAACACCTCCTCCAGGGCCATTTTTGCCCACTCAGATGCTCCCTGGACAACGGGCATGGCATAAAACCTTCGAGGACATAAAGAGCAAGCTGAGGTTGCTCAGAGTGCCCCCACATCCCTCTGCTCTCCGTGCCTGCCCTCCCTGTCCCTCTGCACCCACGTCCCCAGCAAGGCCACCCACACCAGCACTGCTGCCACAGCGATGTTTGTTATCACCTAGGCTTGCACCTGTCCTCAGTCAGGTGATAACCACACCAAATCAACTCATTTCCTCCTGCTTCCCCTCACCAGAGAGCTCCTGCATCCTGCAGAAGGATTAATTCCAATAATTAATTCAGCCACTCTAGCCATGAACAGAAAATGCCCCAATTACTGTCTCTCCTCCCGTGAAATCTCATTAGCACTCGTGTACAGCCAGAGCTGCACTAACAGGGGTGTTAGATGTGTTAATGGAAAACACTTTCCTTTATCCTTTGGCAAATCCAGCTGTTTCCACCAAATCAGCGTGGAATTTGATCTGGAGGAGTCTGCAGGGCCAGGCTTTGGGGTTGTGAAGTGTTAAAGGGAACAGAGCTCCGTCAGTGCCCTGACCTGGGCTCACCCAGCACCCCCTCTGCCCCAGCACCTCTGCCCTTCTCACCTGTGCTGTGGGATTTGTTTGAGCTGGAAGGACCCAAATCTTGAGCCGTTTTAGTGGCTGGTGTGAATCAATGTGTGGCTCTCAGACTTACACAAACAGCACAGAGCCTGCAGAAAGGGCTGCCTGCTGGGGGAAGGTGTGCCAGGAGCTCCAGGGCTGTGGGACAGGGCCTGGCACAGTGCCTGTGGCTGTCCTCGGGGTGCCACGGTGGTGGAGACCCCGGGCAATCTCCTCCTGCCCATCCTGCCTCTGGGCACGCCTCCACCAGGCCTCCTGGAAAGGTTAAAAGCATTCTTGATCCGACCCCAGTGCAGGTCTGAATTAGAACTAAATGAAAAAGGAGAGAAGACAAAACCATCATTTGACTTTTATTAAAGTTTCAGGAGGGATACAGGCCAATAATTCCTTTTTATTGATAAAAGCACCATTAAACACCACATTCCCCCATCCCTTTCCACTTCTGGCTGTAAGATGTGTCTGGCACTGATGGGCAGAGGCAATCAGAGACTGATTCCCCAGTCCCTGCGGGAGCAGGGACATTTTGGGCCAGGGTGCCCCACACCTGCCAAGAGCTGCTGGCCCACGGGTATGGCATGGGGAGCACGGGGAGGGCAGGGAATCACATCAGCACAGAGCCCCTTGCCACCGGTTTCACAGGGATGCTCAGCCCTGACCAAAGAGATGCTGTTTGTTTGGTTTGGCAGCGAAAAGCGCTTCCCTTCCGCTGTTTATTGACATATGAATCAGAGCTGGCACGGCAGCGAGGGCTCGGCAGTTGTGTACAAGCACGAGAGCGCGTGTCAGGCAGCGCAGTGAAAGCTGCACTAATGAGCCCATTCATCATGTCACTCTCCGGCGGGGAAAGCCCCGCAGTCCCCGGTGCGTGGGACACTCGCTGCTCGGCGAGGGGAGCCCTTCCCGCCGGCTCCCGGCAATTTCAAGTCACACAGATATGAGTTCGTGCCCGTCACTGCCCTGCCACAGCCGTGGGGGTCCCAACAGAGCCCCCAGCCCGGCGTGAGAGCCCCCTCAGCCCCGCTGTGCCGGTGCCTGGCTCTGTGTGCCGCATCCTCCAGCTCTCCTCTGTCCTTCCCCGAGGGAACCCCCGAGCTCCCGGTGACACTGGCAGGATCCTGCTGCTCCTCCTGCTTCATTTCACTCAGCTCACTGTGCTCCACAGCCCTGGGGGTCACAACAGAGCCCCCAACTTGGGGTGAGAGCTGCCTCAGCCCCGCTGTTCCAGCGCCTGGCTCGGCGTGCCGCATCTTCCGGTTCTCCTCTGTCCTTCCCCGAGGGAACCCCAGAGTTCCCCGGTGAGACCGGCAGGATCCTGCTGCTCCTCCTGCTTCATCTCACCCAGCTCACTGTGCTCCACAGCCCTGGGGGTCACAACAGAGCCCCCAACTTGGGGTGAGAGCTGCCTCAGCCCCGCTGTTCCAGCGCCTGGCTCGGCGTGCCGCATCTTCCGGTTCTCCTCTGTCCTTCCCCGAGGGAATCCCCGAGCTCCCCGGTGAGACCAGCAGGATCCCGCTGCTCCTCCTGCTTCATTTCACTCAGCTCACTGCCCTGCCACTGCCATGGGGGTCCCAACAGAGCCCCCAACTTGGGGTGAGAGCTGCCTCAGCCCCGCTGTTCCAGCGCCTGGCTCGGTGTGCAGCATCCTCCGTCTCTCCTCTGTCTTTCCCCGAGGGAATCCCCGAGCTCCCCGGTGAGACCAGCAGGATCCTGCTGCTCCTCCTGCTTCATCTCACCCAGCTCACTGTGCTCCACATCCCTGTGCTCCACATGCCCACCCTTCCTGCTTCCACATGCCCGCAGCACACGTGCTCTTCCCCTCTGCCTCTTCGGAGCTAGCAGGACAGCTTGTAAAAAAAAAAACCAAAAAAACCAGCAATTTTTATTCGGGATTAATAGACACTTTTAGTCGTTATTTTTCACTACTTGAGAGGGTTTATTTTGTTTGATCCTGGGATATAAAATCTTCCCCTTCAGGGAAATTTCCACTGAAAGTACTAACCTAAATAAGAAGTTTTCTTGTAAAATCTCAGAAGGAACTTTCTTTTGAAAATGATGACACTTCAGAGAGGGTTTGCAATGAGTTTTACTTTGAGTGCAACACAGCTTGACCTTAATTATGGAGCTGTCCCTGCTGCTTCGTTAAACAGATAAATAACAATAAGAAGCAGATTTGCTTAATGTCACTGCAGAGTTTGTGGGCCAAGTTCAAAACGTTAAGTGCTCCACCAGTGTCTGTGCTGACACTTCAAGCAGGATAAATAACAACAGACATGACATGTGGGGGACATGGTGCTGGTGGAGCATCCTTCCTTCCTCCGTGAGGTCTCCAGGAGCTGATGCTGGTGGCAGTGCCTCAAAAACTGGATACAGGTTTTGCTGCATTTCTACAAGCTGATCTGTAACCCAAACCAGGCCACGTGCAGCACAGGAAAGCTGAGCTGCTTGTCACACAAGGAAATCTCTTCTTGTGTCTGCCCCGTGCCAGCAGCAAGACTGACCTCTCCTCTGGGCTGCAGCTGCTCTGCTGCCTCTTGGTATCAATAAACTACTGGAGGAGGTTGGTGAAATCAGGAAAACACCAGATCGTGAGCACTGCACGGGGTCACCCATCAGCAGCCTCTTGGCAAAGGGAGCAGCCAGCACAGCGTGCATTTCATTTGTGAGAGCACAGCCTCGGCACGGCTGCTCGTCATTTGGTCGGGGTGAATGAAGTGAGATCCTGCTCTGCTGAGCTGCAGTGGCACGGGGAGAGTCTGTGCTGAGAGCTGTGACTGCAAGGGCCTGAACTGAGAGCTGTGCCTGCAGGAGCCTGAACTGAGAGCTGTGCCTGCAGGAGCCTGAGAGCTGTGCCTGCAGCCTGGCTGGACTCAGAGAGCCTGTGCTGGGTGCTGTGCCTGCTCAGAGTCTGTGCTGAGAGCTGTGACTGCAGGAGCCTGAACTGAGAGC
>VWYN01010184.1:151006-164798 GCA_013400075.1 Hippolais icterina
AGAGTCTGTGCTGAGAGCTGTGACTGCAGGAGGCTGAACTGAGAGCTGTGCCTGCAGCCTGGCTGGGCTCGGAGAGCCTGTGCTGGGTTCTGTGCCTCCTCAGAGTCTGTGCTGAGACCTGTGCCTGAAGGAACCTGAGAGTTGTGCCTGCAGCCTGGCTGGGCTCCGGACAGCCTGTGTTGAGAGCTGTGCCTGCAGGAGCCTCTGCTGGGTGCTGTGCCTGCAGCCTGGCTGGGCTCAGCAGAGCCTGCGCTGAGAGCTGTGCCTGCAGGAGCCTGAGAGCTGTGCCTGCAGCCTGGCTGGGCTCAGAGAGGCTGTGCTGGGTGCTGTGCCTGCAGGAGCCTGTGCTGGGTGCTGTCCCTGCAGCCTGTGCTGGGTGCTGTCCCTGCAGCCTGTGCTGGGTGCTGTGCCTGCAGCCTGGCTGGGCTCAGGGCTCAGCCCTGCAGCCTCACACAATCCCAGCTCGTTGCACATAGCCTGTCCTGCCAGCACCTGCCAGGGCTCCTGGTGTGTTGGGATTACACGAGAGAGACAGCACCACTGAAAGTTGTTTAAAGCACGATTTATTGCCTCAGTCTCATGAAGGAGTGAGAACGTCTTCACTGCATAAGTTAGAGGTCAGGTGTCCATGGGCAGTGGTCACGAGGGGTTTTAAAGGTTTATTAGCCAATAAACTACTGCCACAAAGATTGTTTCTGCCTTTAAACTAATTACTAGTTATTTTGTTTTATACATTTTTGCAGCAATGTGGAGCTTCCTAACCAATGACACACAAACCCACAGTACTGCACCTTAAAACTTCTGACTGCCTTTGTAACTACTTCTATCTCTAAACTTTAAAACTTTCTTAGCTTGACATAGCTTGACACGTTTCTGTTTAAACTATAAATCCACATTCTGGCTTCTGCTCTCTAAATTTGGAAGCCTTTTCCGAGGTCTCAGATCAAACCCTGTATTCATTTCTATGTCTGGGTCTGCATGCACAAGGTTTTGAGAATTTTCTGTGCTTTAATTTCCCACACTGGTGCACCTCTCCCTGCATGGCTGCAGAGCTGCATCCTGAGGAGGCTGTGGAGCAGGGGAGAATGAGGGGTTGGTGTCTGCACCACTGCGTTGGTCCAGCACCTGCCCTCCCATACCCACAGCCAGCTCCAAGGGACAAATGCTGTAGCTGCTGCTTGTGTTGTGGAGATTCTGATTGGAACAATGAAGCTGAGTAATGCAAACCAGAAATGAAATTCAGAGAGAGGAGGGGAGAGGATAAAACAGTTACCCCAAGCCTGCTGGGATTCTGGGGAGCTGGCTACAATAACCTGCTCCTGCTGGCCACTCCAGGACACGCCATGAGGGCAGTGCTGGGGCTGGGGGAGCTTTGAACACAGACCATGCACAGCATTGTGTGTTTGCTTTTACTGCAGTGTGGATCTCCACGAGGTCTGTGCTCTAAGGGAGTGCAGAACACAGCAGAGATGCAGCCAAGAGCATAAAGTGAAGGAGATGTGAGACAGGGAAAACCACCCATTCCTGATCTCATTCTTTTGGACTCAGTGCAAAATCTCTCCAGTCTTAGCATGTGAATTAACTGATAAATTAAACATGAACTTTAAATTGATGACATCCCTTTAAATAAACAACAACATTGGTATCTTGCTGCAATCAGCTCCTGATGAATTATCTGTGTTTTCACCAATGCGCTGTTGCATAGTGTCTGCAGTTCCTTCCTGCACTGCAGCATCCTGAATCAAAGAAACCTTTCACACGAACATCATGGGCTGAGAACAATGGAACTGAACACCACTTCTTCAACTTAAATTGCTAACAGACGACAAAATTAAATAGATTTTTTTTTTTTTTCCATCAGAGAACTCTCGGCAGCAGAGTCAATCGTGAGGGACATCTCAGAGTAAGTCAGGAAGTGAATCTTATCATGAAGCTCCTGCCCCAGAGCTGCTGTGTCCAATGCCCTGGGTCAGATGGTTGGATGGACAGAGGCCATGGGAGGGTGGTGAGCTGAGGTGACACGTGGAACAGGCTGGGAGGTAACATCACCAGAAGTTCAAGGGACTGTGCAGTGGTGGCAGCATCCACAGCTGGGATCCAGCACCTGGGTGTGGCTGGATCCTGAGGACTGGGGGCTCTCCTGTTAATCTTTGGTCCTAAATCTCAAAATAAAAAAAGAAGTTGAGTTAAAATTTATCTTTCCCCTCTGAATTACTTCCTTGGCAAAAGTATGAGCTGTGTGACAGCTGCTACTTCAGACACTAAAAACGCTCATTCATCACAGAAAATAAAACCCCTCATTGCTGTTCAGCCAAGAGCCCATGTAATCACCATGTAACTGAATTAGAAATGGGTGACTTTGCTCAGCTTTAGTTTCACACGATCCAGACAAGACCTGCTCGGTTGACTCCTCTGGGAACTGCACTTCATTACAGCTTCAAAAATTCAATAACGTTCAGAAAAAAAGAGCTTTTATGACCTCAGCCAGCGCCCACCACGCCTTGTGCCACGTAACATTTATGTCCTGAATTTCCAACATCAGTGCAAGGCTCTTGGAACTCAGGCTTTGCTGATTTTCTCATTGCTGGGATTGGCTTCCTGCTGCTTGATTGGAGGTGCAACATCCAGGATCTGGGGTGCACCACCCAGGACAGGGGTGCATCACCCAGGACAGGGGGTGCAACACCCAGGAACTGGTGTACAACACCCAGGATTTGGTGTACAACACCCAGGACAGGGGTGCATTACCCAGGAAATGGGGTGCAACACCCATGACAAGGGGTGCATCACCCAGGATCTGTGGTGCACCACCCAGAACAGGGGTGCATCACCCAGAACAGGGGTGCATCACCCAGAACAGGGGTGCATCACCCAGAACAGGGGTGCATCACCCAGAACAGGGGTGCATCACCCAGAACAGGGGTGCATCACCCAGAACAGGGGTGCATCACCCAGGAATTGGTGTGCAACACCCAGGACAGGGGTGCATTACCCAGGAAATGGGGTGCAACACCCATGACAAGGGGTGCATCACCCAGGATCTGTGGTGCACCACCCAGAACAGGGGTGCATCACCCAGGAACTGGTGCACAACACCCAAGACAGAGGGTGCAATACCCAGGACAGGGGTACATCACCCAGGAATTGGTGTACAACACCCAGAACAGGGGGTGCATCACCCAGGAACTGGGGGTGCATCACCCAGGACAGGGAGTGCATCACCCAGAATCTGGTGTACAACACCCAGGACAGGGGTGCATTACCCAGGAAATGGGGTGCAACACCCATGACAAGGGGTGCATCACCCAGGATCTGTGGTGCACCACCCAGAACAGGGGTGCATCACCCAGGAACTGGTGCACAACACCCAAGACAGAGGGTGCAATACCCAGGACAGGGGTACATCACCCAGGAATTGGTGTACAACACCCAGGACAGGGGTGCATCACCCAGGAACTGATGTACAACACCCAGGACAGGGGTGCATCACCCAGGAATTGGTGTGCAACACCCAGAACAGGGGTGCATCACCCAAGAACTGGTGTACAATGCCTGAGAACTGTGAGATCGGTGCCCCAGAGCCGGGGATACAACGCTCAGGATCCAGAGATGCTTTGGACAGGGTCTGGGCAGAGTCTGGGGTGCAACAGCAGCCACGGGGGGGCTGCAGTGCCCGGGACCCAGGGCTGGGCTGATGGACAGCAGCTGTGCAGGCTCCGGCTCCGCGTGTCCGTGGTGGCTCCGCGCCCCGCAGGGAGCTTTGCGCAAGGCGAGCTGCTGTCAGGATTTGCACATAAGTCACAGGGTTTAACCGAAATCCAATTTGCCGGAGAGAAGTGTTGGTTTAGATTATGGAAGAACAATTCACTTGTGGGTGTGCTGGGAGGGGAGCGGGGAGGGCAGGGGAATGGCNGGGGGGGGGGGGGGGGGGGGGGGGGGGGGCCCTTCCCTTCCCTGCCATCGCCAGGTTTGGTGGAGACTCACTGAGCCTGAATGAAAACAAATGTAAAACTGATAGGTACATTTGTAACCCATTACCAGGCTGACTTTATGAAACTCTAAACTTGCTGGCAAGTGGAAGGAGGTGGCGGCTTCCAAAATATTTTTTTCTTAAATGAGAAGGGTTGCTTTAGACTGTGCTGGTTCTCCTACGGGCGCCTGGCCGAGGCCGAACCCCCACACCTGGACCCCGGCTGCACCTCGCTCTAATCACCTGAGGCAGAGCTTCCAAACCCCTGGTGCACGTGTGGGTGTCACGTCCGTGTCTCCCAGCCCCTGATCCCCAGCATAAGGAAAAGCTGATCCATTGCCACGGGTGGGAATTAGCCAACAGGCCCCAGGGAAGGAAGTTTCAGGCAGGCAAGCTGGAGGCCGTGGATCCCTGGCCATGTTTCCTTGGCAGGAGGGGCACCGTGGCCCTGTGGCGTGGCAGGAGCATCAGTGTCCCATTAGTGACATGTGTGATAGCCCCAGCACTCCCCATTAGTGACATCTGTGATAGCCCCAGCACTCCCCAGGCCTCACCACGCCACCAGCTCCAGAGGCACTGGGGAATGGAGACATCAAAGGTGTTTCCTCTATTTATGAGTCACGTTCTGGTGACTCACTCTGCTCAAGGCACTCGTAGGCGATGCTGTAGCCACTCTGATGCTGTGTTTGTACAAAGCCAGTGCCCAGCTGTTACATAACACAGCTCCCTGCTCTCCCAGGGCAGCGATGGTGTCACAGCCCAGTGCTCTCTCCAGGGCTGGGGTCTGTGGGGAGGTGTTGGCAGAGGGTCAGTGTGTGCCAGTGAGTGTGCAATAAAACCCCAGAGTGCCATTTCCACCTTTTCCCATCAGGGTGATGATGTGAGCAGCCGGGGCTCAGGGTTTGAAGGCACTGGCAGCTCCATCCACACCAAGGGATGCACTGTGGGTCCCTGAGCACAGCCAAAGAGACCCAGTTGTGGTCTCAGTCCTTTTCTGTTTCCATATTTACAGCTCTCAGTGACCATCCTGAAATCCCTTACACCTGTCTTGTCCTTAGTGGGGAGTCACGAGGGGAGCAGGAGTGAATTTTCCCTGGAAAACGCTGGTGCTCAGGGTTTTGTTTCGTGGTTCCCATGTGCAAAGGAAGTTACAGGCCCAGGTGGATGTGCTCACACTTGAAAATCTGACCCTCAAATCCTGTGCAGCCCACATGAATCTTGAAAGAAGAAATACTGGGGTTTATTACTCAAAGGAAAATAAATGTGATTTCAGAATAAATCAGTAGAACACAACTTTGCTCAGTGGAATAAACCAAGTGGAGACACGGAAAAATAAACTTTCTGACGACTCCTGCTGAAAGATTCTCATCTCTGTAGGTCATGGGATCAGCGCTGGAATGGCAGCACTTGAACCCTGGCAGGCAGCCCGCAAGCTCTGACAGATGTTCCTGGCACTGAGGCACGAGGATGCTTTGCTGATTGCTCCTGGGCTGGAGGATCCTGGCTCCTGGGCAGCCACAGAGCCCCACGTGCCCCACTGGGGGTCAGCCCAGCCTCCCCCTGCATCCCACCCCAGCTGGAGGTGGTGGGCTGTGGCAGCACTGGTGGCTCAGGGGGCAAGGCAGGTGTCAGGGGCAATTGTTGAGGAGCTGTGACCCCACCAGCAGCCTCTGGAGATGCTGAAGCATCAGGAAAGGCTCCAGAGGCACCAGGGATGCATCTGCCTCTGTCTGTCCTGCTGGTGGACGTGGGTCCCAATGTCCTGGGAGATGGCAGCTGCCCACCCCTGTGCAGCAGCACCTGGTTCCTGCCCCTGCAGCCAGGGCAGAGATGGGTGCCCTTGGGGGCCCCAGCCCCTCTGGGGTGGCCCCATTCTCATCCCCCTGCACTTATGGGAGGTGACACTATGAGACCATGGAAGAGCAATTTGAGAAGGCTGTCAGGACAGAAGGTGATACCTGGAGTCCCAGCAAAGTCACTAAAATGGGGAGAAATTCTCATTTAATTTGGTTCATTTGTTATAATGATTCTTCACCACGGTCCATATTAAACACTTCAGTGATTTTTGCCTCTAAAACCCTCTTGCAGGGATCGTGATGAAAGGTATATTTATTGTACTTCGGCTTGGAAAGTTGTTTCAGATGTTTCCAATTCATCAACCAGTTCAGACATCTGTTCCTGGTTGGGGCAGAAAAGCTTAACTCGCACACACACACAAAAACTGCTCATTTTGGAGGGTTTTATGATGAGCTTTCTAATCCTGACAAGTTGTCAGAGAGTGCTAATAGCCACATCACCCTCAGCCCCATCATCCCAGCCCCAGGTAGGAGCCTGGGGTGACCTCAGGGCTCGGGGGGCTCTGTGATGTCCCCAACCCTGGGCTGCCCCTGGTGAGACCCCCCAGTTCTGCCCTAGTCCCAGCAGGATGTGCCCAGCACTGCACAGCCGGGCTGACCGGCTCTACTCAGGATTGCAAAATCTGGCTCTGAGTTGGAACAAAACTATAATATTTAGAAATACTCTGCTACAGCAAATCAAACCTCAAAGAAGATTCGGAGGGGAGGGGGTTGAGATGTTTCAGTGAGGCAAAAATCAATTACTTTGTTTGGTTACAACTCGTCGATAAACAAAATCCATTTCTGTAGCAAAAAAAGGCAGCGAGGTCATTCCAAACAAAAAAAAATCAAAGTGATTCATTCAGAAAATGTCGAAACAGGATGTTTTGATACTGTCGGAGTCTATTTCCAGATTTCTTTCGAAAGATATTTTGGTTCAGTGGACCAGGTTGCAGGAAGTGCTGGGATTTTGGAAGAAGAACCACATGCTCTGACAGGACAGGGCAGACACATCGCCCTCCTGTCGCTGCTCCAGAATTTCCTTCCGGCCCGCACCGAGCCCGGCTGCTGGGCGGGCAGCGATGGAGTCCCACGGTGCCGGCCCCACGGCCAGGGTGACAAAGGCACAAAAATGAACACTTGAGTATGGACAGGATGCACACACCTGGGTACACGTGCACACGTGTGCTCACATGTGCACATGCACAGACACAGATACACAGACACAGATATATGAATGTACACACACGTGCACACACACGGACACAGATGCACACACATGGACACACACAGACACACAAATGGACACAGATACACACATACACACATATGGACACAGATGGACACACACAGACACAGATACACACACACAGACACAGATACATGAATGTACACACACGTGTACACACATGGGCACAGATATGCACATATACACACAAATGGACACAGATACACACATGTACACACGTACACACACATGGACACAGATGGACACACACAGACACAGATACACACACACAGACACAGATACATGAATGTACACACATGTACACACACACAGACACAGATACATGAATGTACACACATGTACACACACACAGACACAGATACACACACAGACACAGATATATGAATGTACACACACGTGCACACACACGGACACAGATACACACATGCACACAAGTGGACACAAGTGACCCATGGACACACACAAGGACACACATGGACACACAAGGACACAGATATACACACATAGACAGAGATACACACACATACACACACATGCACACAGGTATACACACATGCACACACGGAGACACACACACACAGACACAGATACACACATGGACGCACAAACAGACACAGACACAGATACACATGCATACAAATGGACATAGATACATATACACACACATGGCCACAGATATACACATGTACACACATGTTCACACATGGATACACACAGATACACATGCACACATGTGGACACAGATATACACGTGTACACACATGCGCACACACATGGACACACACAGACACAGGTATACACACATGTACATACAGGCACAAATACACACACATGGATGTACATGGACACAGATACACACATGTACACACACAAGGACACAGACACACACACATGCACACCAATACACACAGATACACACACATGGACACACACAAACACACACAGACCCAGATATACACACATGCATACAAATGGACATAGATACACATGCATGGCTAAAGATATACACATGTACACATACGTTCACACACATGGGTACACACAGACACAGATACACACACATGTACACAGACACAGACACACATGCACACACATGGACACACACAAACACACACAGACACAGATATACACACATGCATACAAATGAACACAGATACATACAAGTACACACAAATGGACACAGGTATACATGTACACACACATGCACACACATGGATACACACAGACACAGATGCACATACACACAGATTTACACACATGGACACACACACAGATACACATGCATGTAGACACGCTTGCATACACATGGACACAGATACACTCACATGGACACAGATATACACACATACACACAGAAAGACAGATATACACACATGGGCACTCACATACACACACACATGGACACACATGTACACACAGGGACACACAGAGGTGCAGATACACACACCTGGACACAGATACACACATGCACACACATGCACACACACATGGACACAGATACACACACATGGGCACAGATATAGACACATGGACAGCGATACACACATGTAAACACACATACACACNTATACACACATGGACAGCGATACACATGTAAACACACATACACACACATGCACACACAGACACACAGAGACACAGATACACACACATGGGCACAGATATAGACACATGGACAGCGATACACACACTCAGTGACTCATGGGCACATGTGGACACACACATACTCATGGTTGCACCCACATGGGCATAGATACACACAGAAAGACACAGATACACACACATGCACACACANAGACACACACACATGCACACACAGACACAGATATACACACATGTACACACACAAACACAGACTTACAGAGACACAGATACACACACATTCACACACATGGCCACACATAGACAAAGATACAAACATGCACACAGATGGACACAGACTCACACATGGACACACATGGACATGCACATGGACACAGACATGGACACACACATATATGCAGACATGGACACAGATATACACATATGCACACACACACATGTGGGTGCACATGCACACACACAGACACGTGTGCACACAGACAGACACACATGCACACACATGTGAGTACACATGCACACACATGGACACACATAGGCACACACACACATGCACACACATGGACACAGACGCACACACATGGGCACAGACACACATGCACACACAGAGACAGAGATACAAACATGCATGCAAATGGACACACACGTGGACACACATGGACACAGATACATACATGGGCACACAGATGGGCACACACATGTGTGTGTGCACACACAGATGCACACACGGACGCACACACGGACACATGCAATATGCACATGTGAGCACATATATGTATGCACACATATTCAGACACACACACGTGGTTTCTCCAGCCATGACAAGGGGTTTGCTGGTGCATGTGACCTTCCTGTGTAGCAACAGAGAGTGAGGAGTGAGACGCCGACCGCTGCCCCCCTGGCAGGCAGGGGAGGCCGGGGACGCTCTGGGAACCCTTCTGCCTGCACTGGCAGCTCTGGAAACCAGCGGCTCCCAGGATGCTTTCCCAGGAGAGTGAAGTTCTGGGAATGTCAGCTCCTTAATTAACCCTGAGCCTTGTCGCCTTCCTGGGGTGTGAGCCCCCGGACACACTCGGCATCTGGCCCAAAGGGAGAGTGAGAAAAGTTAATGAGCTGCGTTCTTCAGATTCACACACAAGTTCCCCTGTTTCCTTGTGCCAAGCAACCTGAGAGATTCCCACAGCCTAATCTCTGCAGAGAGACAGACTGTCTCGTGACTCGGCAAGTGCCAGAGATCCCGGACGGGTGAATCTGCCCTCCGGTGCCACGCAGAGATTCTTTAATTAAAGCCAATGTTGCCATGGTGGGGTCCAGAGAGCTCCTGACAGATTCAGGCTGGGGAACAACAGCCAACACACAATCTCATTAGCACCTGCAGCTCCAGCTGGTTATTGGATTGGGCTGCTTTGAATTTTCATTTTGTGGCCTCCCGGTTCTCATCCCTCTGGCGGCGTGAGGAGCAGGTTTGGGGCACAGTCAGCCCTGCTCTGCCTGGCATTGGCACATCCCAGAGTGACAGGGCCCTCTCTGTGGGTGTGTTGGAGGAGCAGCAGCTTCTGCTCAGGCCTTGGGAATAAGGCAGGTTCTGGTGAGCTTGTGCCAGGCATGGACATGTGTTATCATAGCAGCTCTGAGGGTGGAGGAAGGAGCAGATTCTGCCCTCAGCCCAGGGAGGAGCTGCTGACAGACAGCAGAGCACCTGCACTCACTTCTGGAATGGGAGAGGACAGTTCTCATGGCTCCCAGCCTGCACTCCCAGGCAGTGGCTGCCCTCAAGGTGACCATCCCACATGGGACTGGTCACACCTGGGGAGTTGGAGCAGGTCAGCCTGGTGCACAGGCACAGGCACAGAGGGGCTGCAGGCCAGTGCGTGCTGTAAGCAAAGTGAGAGCATGCAGAGGTGCCACCTATCCCAACCCATCCCATCCCATCCCATCCCATCCCATCCCATCCCATCCCATCCCATCCCTCCCATCCCATCCCATTCCATCCCATCCATCCCATCCATCCCATCCCATCCCATCCCATCCATCCCTTCTCATACCAGGATGGTCATGCTAGGGTTTTCCCTTTACAGCCCATCTGCTGAAGCACTGATGAGATCTCCAGGTCTGCTCCTTCACCAGATTCCTGGCAGACAGAATTCACCTTTTTTCCAGCTTTCACCCACATTTTCCAGCTTTATTTCTGAACTGAATGAAAATCAGAATGATCCAACCTCAAAGCCAAGCCAGGATGAGATGCCAGGAGCATTGGGGCAGCAGCCTGGATGAGCAGAACTTCAGCACTCAGTGCAGGGCAGAGATTTGCTGTTCCTGCACCCCACTCCCACTCCCAGGCTCTCTCCAGGGCCAGTGCAATTCCCAAACTGGGTGTGCTGAAGCCTTGGAGGCACCCTGGGCCTGGAAGAGCCGGGCAGCACTTGCTGTGGCTGCTGTTGTGCTTCCAATTAGCTCACATCTGCTCCCGCTCTCCGAGCGCCCACCCCACCTCGAGCGCCTGCAAGTGATTTTATGCAGCAATAACAGAAATCACGAAACCTGAAATGAATCTAAACAAAAGGAATCATTCAAATCACCCTTAACCCGTTGAAGGCCAGGCCCTGTGTGCAACCAAAGGCTGTGGTTTTCATGGGCTCCATGACACAGGACCAGCCCCTTGACTCGATGCTCAGTGACTCATGGGAGCCCTGAATGGCACAGCTGGCCCAGGCTCCCCAGCATGGTGGGTTATTTATGCCCCACAGATGTCTGGGGTAGTCCCACACAGCATCCAAACTCTGCTGAGCAAACTGGGAGTCCCACAGTGACACTTGATTGCAGGTTCCAGAGTTTTCCATCTGGAAGGAACAGACAGATTTGCACTGGGAAAGCTGCTGGGGAGTCCTGTTCTGCCCTTCCACCCGTGCTATGTGATGTAAAATTTAATGTTTCCTTAGCTGATATATGCTGCTCCAGGCTTCACCTTTCAGGCCAGGCTCCTCCTGGGATGGCGAGAGAGTTTTCACACTGGATTCTCTGGCCCCCAGAGGATCCTCTGGATGCACACAACCGCTGTGATTGAGCAGCAGAGAGCAGCAGCCATGACCTCAGCCCATTAATGGATCTATCCTACTCCACAGCCACTCTGGGGTTCCTGCCCTGGAAGCTCCAGATGTCCACAACAGTTTTATTACTCTACTCCAGAATTCTCAAAGGCCCAAATACATAAATAATAAAGCGGCTTTTTTTTTTTCTTTCTTTAATTATTTCAGGAACGCACCAGCTTCTTTCAATATAGCCCAATTCCGAGGCATTTCTGTGGGTTGTTGCTAATGACCTCCAAGCAGGAGGTTAATGCTGGTGGTTGTGGTTAGCAGTCACCCACGAGCTGGAGGCTCCTGACACTGCTAACAAGGCACATGTGTGGGAGCGGAGGATGCGGCGTGTGGCAGCACCAGGATTTCCTGCGTTGGGGGATGGCTGGAGCTCTCTGGCAGCACAAAATGCCAGGGCTCGGCTTTCCCTGACCTGCTGCAGCAGGCTCCAGGCCAGGATGGTGCTGCCACACCAGCCCAGTGCCCGCTCAAGGGCTGGGGCAACCAATCCTGGCATGGAGGAGCCTCCTGCAGCCAAGAACCTCTGAAAGGGAAGCACACGGGTGGGCAAAACCTTTCTCCTGCTGCCCCACCCATGAGTGGGCACACATTCTCTTCTTTTCTGATGATCTCCATCACTAAGGGGCAGAGGGCTCAGATTTGGGCTAAATCTAGCTCAGATTTGGGCTAAAGATCCACCTTCATCACCTTAGGCTGGTTGTGCTCTAATATTGGTTATTTCATTCCAATGTCCAGGGACCTGTCTGAGCATCTCTGCCCTTGCAGCCTTTCTGTTCCAGCAGCAGAGAGGAGCTCTGCACACAGCGATCCACCCTCTCCTGTTCCTGCTCTGCTCATTCCCAGACTCCCAAATTCCCAAATAAACTCAACCCCAACCTGCGTGGCCATCTGGGGACACAACTGCAGAGCAGAGAACCAAGCACGCATTCCTCACTGCTGGCATGGGGACCACAGCCAGCAGGGACTCATTTCTGCATCCCCCGTATGAGTACGAGTGCCATAATATAATTTGAGGGGTAAAAAGGAGCATTAGAGATGATTTATGCAATAAATTAATGCCCACCTTTCCAGAGAGGTGTTAGATGAGGAAAAGTTGGTGAAGGATGAAGGGCAGGAGGAAGGTGAGTTCCCTCACAGAAAGGTGGCTTGTCACCACATTTGTGAAGCCCATTCTCATCTGTCTCAGTCAGATGAATCACTCCAAGCCCAGAATTTTCAGGAATTCTCCTTACAAGCTGAGCAAACTGCACTGCCAAAGCGATGCCATTTTTACAGCAGCAGTGTCATTTTGCTATCACCCTGTAACAGCTACTTTTGCAGAGGGGAATCTACACTCCTTTTCCTCTGCAGTCACAGTAAATGTGTTTTTCACTTTCTTACCATGCTTAAAAATAGTATTAACTTTTTGCTGATCACATGATTTAAAAAAAAAAAAAAAGACAAACTGAATGATGCAGGGAGTAAAACCATGTGGCACAGTAAAAACAAATTAGGCTCACATATGTTTTGTGTAACCCTCAAGACTTGTCTGTATTAGATATCGGTAATGAAAAGAATATTAAACTCTAACAGCACAGAATGCCATATGCTGAAGAATTCAAAGAGGAACAATGCATTTGCACAGGATGCTCCTGAATGGAAAATGCCCACAAATGAGCATTTTTTTTTCCCCTTAGCTGTGGAAAAACACCCCTATCACTCTTCTACTTTTCCATAGCTTTTTAGCAAGCTTTTAAGCGCTGCTGTCACGTCACTGGAAGGGTTTTGTGCAGCCATCCTGCGATGCAGAGAGGTTGGGACACAGGTTGGGAATGGCCACGTGCACAGCAGCAGGAGCAGCGTGGGCCAGGGGCACTGCCAGGGGGGCAGGGACACTGCCAGGGGGTGAGGGACACTGCCGGGGGGACAGGGACACTGCCAGGGGGGCAGGGACACTGCCAGGGGGGCAGGGACACTGCCAGGAGGCCAGGGGCACTGCCAGGAGGCCAGGGACACTGCCAGGGGGTCAGGGACACTGCCAGAGGGTCAGGGACACTGCCAG
>VWYN01010184.1:171024-182138 GCA_013400075.1 Hippolais icterina
AGAGGATTGCTGGGCTGGCACACCATGCCAGGGACCAGAGGATTGCTGGGCTGGAATGCTGTGCCAAGGACCAGAAGATTTCTGGGCTGGCACACTGTGCCAAGGACCAGAGGATTGCTGGGCTGGCACAATGTGCCAAGGACCAGAGGATTGTTGGACTGACACAATTTGCCAGGGACCGGAGGATTGCTGGGCTGGAATGCTGTGCCAGGGACTAGAGGGTTGCTGGGCTGGCACACCATGCCAGGGACCAAATGCTGTTGGAGACACCCTCCCTCCTTCTCTCCCTCCCTGGGGGCTGCACTGGGCACAGCCAGACCTCAGACCAGGCCAGCTCCCTGGTCAGGGTGCCTGTGACCACCTGGGCTCCCAGGACCACCGGGCTGCAGAGCTGGTGCCAGGCAGATCTCGAGCAATTTCTGAGGCAGAGGTGGTGTCAGTGTGGGGCAAACTCCTGCCCACCACCCCGCAGTGCCCCTGAGCTGCTCTGCCCCATGCCAGGTGCCCCCAAACCAGGCAGGAGAAAAACAGAGAGTGTGGCTGTCTGGTACCTCTGGGGAGAAGAGGCACCCACCAATGCAGCTGGCACCTCCCCAGGTGGGACAGGGGTGGGGACGAGGTGGGAGCCACTGGCAGGGCTCACCCAGCCCACCAGCAGTGGGCTCTGGGCAGGGGCTGGGCAGGGCTGGGCTTGGTGTGTCCGGAGAGCCTGGCCCCGTGATGCACCCCCAGGCACCACCCCCCTCGGTCCCAACTTTCCCATGGCACCGTCAGCGCTCACGATTTATGAGGGACCACCAAGCCCGGGCATTGTCAAGCACCTAATTGAAAACACTGTGAAGGCAACACGGCAGCGTGGCCCTGGAGCCGACGCTGATGGCCACCCAGGTGCCTGGTGGCACTGGTGGTGGCACTGGGGTCCCAGCACGGCACGGCTGGCGTGCAGTGACAGTGCCAGGCCAGGATCCCACTTGGTGGGCATTGCTTGGCTCCGGGTCCATCCCAGCCAGGCATCTGTGGAAAGGGGAGAGGCCCCAGGGAAACCTCCCACAGATGTGCTGCCTCCCACGCAGGAGGGTGCTCCTTCCCAGAACTTTGGTTAGGAGATACTCATGAGTTAATTAATCCTTGAGTTTTTTAAGCAGAGACATATTTATGAGCCCTGTAAGAGGCTGGGGCCCAGAGAGACATTTCTTTATTCTTCCTCCAGCTCAGCTGAAGGAAACCATAAGGGGAAAGAGCGACTGAGCCACGAAATCATGGAAGATGGACTTCAGGCTGGTGATGGGGAAACAAGCCCCAACTTGCCAGGGAGGGAACAGTGGCCAAATCCCTGCTCCCTTCCCTCTCCTTTGTCTCATCCTTTGTCCACACTTGTTCAATGGGTGCTGGGGTATCTCCAGTTTGATACCAGATATGAAGCCCATGTGGGGTTTGAGCACCCACCATGAACTCCCCCAGCTCCTTCAGATGGAAGGAAGCTGTCGTGGGCTTATTTGTCCCCTTTCCTGACACCTGTGGGAGCACTGGTCTCAGAATTGCATCTCCCCATGCCAAGGGGGTCTGGCAGGTTTTTGTGCCAGGAGATCCAGGACGTGGCTGTAAGCACGTGGAAGTTGTCCTTGGTGCCAGCAGCCCAGGGAGCAGAGTGCAGCAGTGCTGAGAACATCAGCCAAGGCACCAATGTAAAACCAAGAGTGGAGGACACATCCAGTGTGCTTTTCTTGGGCTCTGCTGCATCCCAAGCAGCAGAGACAATGTGTGATGGGGACAACCAGATGCATGGCACGTTTTTCCAGGCTAAAAGCTTGGAACTGAGGCTGTTTTGCTTTACCCGTTTCCTCAGAGCGAGCTGCTCATGGCATTCCCCGTCTCCCTGCAATCACCAGTTTATCTATCCACCTCAGATGATGCTTCCTCGGCTTTACTGCGCATCTTGGCCAATAGCAGTGGAGAAATGTGGCCACCACATGTTGGCAGCAATTGAATCCTGGGCACATTTTTTCTCTGCGCAGCCTTTAAGCTGTGGGAACCATTTCAAAGGAAACCATTCCCCCTATAACATGCTTGTGATCTGAAGATGTCTATTTAGATGGCAGCCCGGCATTAATTTAGCAATTCACTACAGAGTTTGGCGTGATGTTTAAAGCACTAAAATAAATTGTGGTGAAGTCGTTTCCCTCAAACCAGATTGTGTGGTTTACATTATTTGTCAACCTTAAGTACAACTGGCATGTTTGTATCACTCATGCAAAGCCCCATTGTGCCTCTCTAGAAGGGGGAAGAATCCGCACAGAAATGCATCCAAGTTCCTGCCCCGGCAGTTTCGTGTCCCTGGGAGATCTGCCCCGGAGGCACGCAGCCCAACCGGCTGGAAGAGAGCCTGGGCTTTCCTCACGATGATGGGTGTTAAGTGCAGGCTCATATAGGTTATATTACAAAGGGCCGATTTAATCAGAGGCAGATTTGCGCTCTCCGCCTGCAGTGCCTGAACTCCGCTGAGCCACGACGGCTTCGACACACCCGCGAGAGCGCACACACGCACGCTGCCCCGAGAACCTGAGAACCGGGCTGGGGGCTGCCTCTGAGCAGGGGACCCACGGCCAGCCCCGGGGACAGCCCGCCCTGCTGCCCCGCCGCTCGTGGCCTCCCGCCCTGCCCGGTGTGCCCAGGGTGTGGTGGCGGCCAGGAGCGGGAGAGAGGGAAGGAACAGGTGAGGGAATGCTGCCCCGAGCTTCTCGGGGATCTGGGGCTGCCTTCTGGCACCCGCCTCTCTCCGAGGGGCTGGTTTGGTGACACCCCAGGCATGCAGAGAGCCGAGGGGAGCCCGGACGGGCTGCAGGCTGCCGGCATCACGCAGGGCACACCTGGAGAGGTGCTCACACCTGCAGATGTTGCCCGAGCCTGGCTGGAGCACCAGGCACCGCTGCGGGGTCCCCTGTATTGCCTGGCTGTCCCCGCTGCCCCAGGCTGCCGGTGATCCGCGTTCCGCGGGGCCGGGTGCGGGGTCAGGCGGGGACAGCACGGCGGCACTTTCGCCAGCGCCGCCGGGAGCAGGTTGGCGGGGCGTGCTGTGGTGTTGCGCCTGCCTCTGGGCGAGCAGGCGGGATCTCGTCTGTGATCTCAGCGCTTTATCCCTTCCTTCCCTCGCCTCAGTCGCTGCAGCCAGAGAAATCCCCGGATGGCTGTCACAGCTCTCCGCGCACAGGCTGGGCTGGCAGCGCCGAGGGTGTTTCATTCCTCCACCTCCCAGCGACTCCCCGATGCCAGCAGAAGCGTCCTGCGGAAGCGGCCGAGGCTCTGCACTGACACAATCGCACTCGCGCATCCCTTCCAGCCCCCGGCAGCTGTCGCAGGCTCCCGGCTGAGGGTTCTCCCCACCCCAGGGAGCACGGATCTGCAGGAGAGAGGCTCCCTCCCCTCCTCCTGGATGGTGTCAGCACAAACCCTTGGGATCATTGTCCTGTCACCGAGGTTCTGCTGTTCCCCTCTTCCTGCCCCAGCCCCTCCAAGCCCCTCTCCCTCCACCTGCCCCCTCCCCTGCGGGTCTCTGGGCCCTGCTCGGGGCATGTTCTGCACCGTGCCCCCCGAGCAGCGTGGTGGGTGTGTGCCCTCCACGTCCTTCTCAGCTGCATCTCTTCTGCAGCGTTTCTGAATTGTAAGAGACACCCGATTTTCTGGAAATTAACTCGAGACAACACAAAGCTGTTGCCCCGCCTGTGCTCTGGCCATGGACATGTTTGTGCTTTCACTGGGTGGTGGCACAAACTCCTTGGCTGGAATGGGAATTCAGGACGAGCAGAAGCCGAGCCAGGCTGGGCAGATATTGGCAGCACCGGCCGCTGTCCCCTCTTGTCGCAGGTACCCGGGCAGCGCCTGTCGATGAGACCCTGCCCAGAAGGGCCGCACAAAAGCTCCCAGCCACGGCATTAAGTAATTGTCACATTTTTCTTCTGTA
Source organism: Hippolais icterina (assembly GCA_013400075.1). Lineage (NCBI taxonomy): Eukaryota > Metazoa > Chordata > Aves > Passeriformes > Sylviidae > Hippolais > Hippolais icterina. Next base: position 174,983 of record VWYN01010184.1, read on the forward strand.
AGGATTAACGTTCCTGCTAACCTTGCAAACCTTCATTGAGCCATTGTCACCCCCCGAAAGGCGGCACAATCGCCAAGGGATTAGGGTGTCTGCGGAGCAGCCTGTCCCGGCTATTGTGCGCTCCCGGCGGGGGGAGGAAATCCTGCGACATCAGCCGATGAGTCCCTGCGGCGGGGACGCCAAATTCACTGCCGGCCGGGCACACGGCAGCCCCCGGGGAGCTGGGGGCCGGCCGCCTGCGGTGGCACCTGGGAGCTGTCCCTGCAGCGGGTGGATGGCCGGGAACCTGACCCGGCACGGGCAGTCCCTGCCCTGGGCAGCCGGGAGCCAGGCAGTGCCCAACGATATCCTCTCCGGGCAGCAGGGAGCCAGGCAGCTTCAGCCTTGTCCCCTCCGGGTAGCAGGGAGCCAGGCAGTCCCAACCTTGTCCCCTCTGGGCAGCAGGGAGCCCAGACCTGTCCCCTCCGGGCAGCAGGGACCCAGGCAGCCCCAGCCTTGTCCCCTCCGGGCACCAGGGAGCCAGGCAGTCCCCAGCCATGTCCCTTCCAGGCCCAGGCAGTCCCAGCCCTGTCCCCTCAGGGCAGAAGGCAGTCCCTAGCCTTGTCCCCTCCGGGCAGCAGGGAGCCTCAGCCTTGTCCCCTCCGGGCACCAGGCAACCCCAGCCCTGTCCCCTCCCGGCACCAGGGAGCCTAACCCTGTCCCCTCCGGGCACCAGAGACCCAGGCAGTCCCAGCCCCGTCCCCTCCCGGCACCAGGCATTTCCAGCCCCGTCCTCTCCGGGTAGCAGGCACTTCCCGCTCGGCTTTGCCAGTGACCGGGCTTTTGGGTGCTGAGGAAATCCCATAAAAATTTAACAGGAAATTCAGGGCCATTAAGGGAAGTTCCCGGCGTTTTGTTCAGCTGTCGGCAGTGCCCGCTGTGTGCGCTGTGCTCAGGCACCTGGCAGCCACAGCAGGACCGCGGCCAGGCCAAGCTGCATTAGCAGCTCATTCCCAAGGCTCCCTTTGGAGCGGATGAGCATGGCAGCAGCACAGCCCGACGTTCTTGGGAGCAGGACTCCAGATTCTGCAGAGCTCAGGCAGGACAGGCAGAAGCTGCGCTGCAAGGATGCAAGAGGAAAGAGGAATGCTAAAGCAAACCCAAGATTTATGCACGTAGGTCCCAGGAGGGTCCTGCAGAGCTTATAAATGACAATACACATTGTGGTTCCAACCCCCACGCTCAGTAGCAAAGGAAAAGGAGTGGGAAGTGTCTCCAGAGCTGGGGGCATTGCACAACAACAGAGAATGGAAAACAACCTCATCTGCTTCTCCCCAGCATCTGCAGCAGCATCCCTGCTCCCATGGCGCTTCCCCAAGGGACAGAGCCATCCCTTCCAGAGAGCCACGGGGAGGGTGGGGACAGGAGAATCCCGAGTGTGGCGCTCAGGGAGCAGAGCCTGGCATCCTTCTGTTGTGCCCAGTTTGGACTGCTCAACCAGAAAAATCAAGCTCCAGCCCTCTGCTCGATGCAAATAAAGACTCTTCCAACTAAGACAGAGAGAAATCTCTATCACAGATGTCTCAGAGTCCTGCAGGTGTTGATTTCTGGAAAAGAGCTGCCTTCTGGGGAGGCTGGGCTGGGGCTGGGCTGCACCAAGAGGATCTGTCGTGGCAGATGTGGCATCTGGATGCCTCCGCCCAGCAGGATCTGGATTTGCCAGCCCTTTGGCAGGGCAGTCAGTGTTTCGAAGCCAGGATTGTTACTGCTGTGCAGTGGGATTTCATGGCAGTTCTTCATAAGCTCTGCACGTGTTTGATAGTACAAATAGGAACTGAATCTCCCCACAAGTGACAGCAGCCTGGCTGCCTGGGGCCCGCTGGGGCTTGAGAGGAAAGATGTCCATTCACATTCAGAAACTCTCTGAATTCACTGGGCACATGGGACAATTTGGCTTCTCTTCTCTGGTGTTCTGGCAGGGGAAAGGCTTCCCACTCTGCCTTGAGGATGTTGCAGGTGATTGCACACGGAAAAGAGCACTCCTAAAACCAGACAGCAACCTGGGGTTCCTCTGCTAAATCCTGCAGTGGGAGCTTTCCCTGGACACCTCTGCTGAAGGCAATAATTGAGTTTTGTATTTTGATCTCTTTTGCTTCATCTGGAGCAGCTTTGAGGAAAAAGCCCTGCAGTCAGACTGGCTCTTCTTGGTCTCATCTCCTGAGGCTGAAATGAGCCCCACGGACAAGGAAGGACTGGAGGGCACTCAAAGTCTCCCTGTGCCTCTGTGAGGCTCCTTCTCATTGAATCCTCCTCAGACCACACCTTCTGTTCCACCAGGGTGTCCATTTCCAAAAAGCAGGTGGTGACTATGGTGACCAGGATCCACCCCGAGACATCTGGAGGGAGGCTGGTCTTCAGAAAGCAGCAGCAGATGGGCGTAGTGCCTGTTGAAAATTAGGCTCTGACTGTATGGACTGTCCTCAAAACACAAGCAGCTGCAAAATTCTTGGCCTTCCGAAGGTAGGAGGTGGTGCTGCCTCCCCTTTGCTGGCCTGGCTTGCTCTGCGTGGGGCAGATTGTGGCCACGCACACTCAACGGCCGCAGTGAAACCGGGAAAGTCTCAATAAATTAAATTTTTCCACCAGAAAAGGTCACGAGGGCCGGGATGGGTGTCCCACCCTGGGAGCAAAAGTTGGCTGATGCCAGCACAGCCACCATCACGGCGGTCTGAGCCACAGCAGCCCCTGCTCCACCAGCTCAGCGTGACCCCATGGCTATTGGCTATTCCGGAGATGGTTTCCATGAGCTTTTTTTTTTTTCTCTTTTTTTTTTTTCTTTTTTTTTTTGGTAAAAAAAAATGTTGAACAATTCTGGTTTTGTCCCCATGTGGAGCGGGAAAAATTTTGAAATCTCGAACATTTTTGAGGGCTTAAAAACAATTTCCCACCCAGTTATAGCCACCAGTCTCATCAGGATGTGTTTGAAAAGCCTCCAGCAGGAGCTGAGCAGAGCTGGTCTCAGCTGGATACCACTCTCAACGAGAAATGCCGTGGCAAAGGGTCATGTTTCTTCAGAAAAAAAAGTATCTTCAATAGCTCAGGAAGTTATTAGTGTCTGCTAACAATAAGAGCTTTGGATTGATTCAATAGATGCTCATTTTAATTGTAAAATGCCAGTAATGAGAAATGTGCCATCCAATGACTCATTTTTCCCTTGTAAAAATTATTGGACATTTTTATTAGTTTTACAAATGACAGGACCTCGTATTTCTGAGAACACTTTATACAAGCCTTGCACAAGCCCACTCTCATAAAAGCGTGTCTGTGGTGACATCCAGAGCCACAAGAAGGGGAGCGGTAGAAAGGCCCAAAGTGGTGAGGACAGCCCACAAGTGGAACTGGCAGGACCGAACCCCAAGAGGGTGGGAAGGGGTGGATACAGCACCGGAGACATGAGCCCCGGCGCTCCTTCCCAGCAGTGCCTTTCTGGAGAGGCACGGGGCAGGCAGGGGGATGGGTGCCAGCCGGCGCCCGGAGGTCTGCCCGGCTCGGAGCCCCGGAGCGGGGCAGCCGTCGCGGCGCTGAGCGGCCGCCTGGGCGGGCGATGTGAGGGGCGCAGGGAGGGCAGGAGCCAGCCCCGGCCGAGCAGAGCTGAGCCAGGTAAGCGCCGTGCCACGGCACCCGGACAGAGCGGGAGCACGGAACGTCCTGCCGCGCTCCCACGGAGCCGCTGCTTCGCGCCCGGTGTGATCCAGCCTGGGCTGCAGACAGCCGGGCCCCGAGAGCCCCGAGAGCCCCGAGCGCAGAGCTCGCCTGCCCTTGGTTGGCGAGAAACACGATAAGGGGTCAAGCGCGGCCAGGGAGAGAGACGGGGGCAGGGACACCGGGACATCCCGGAGCAGCCCGGCCGCGGGAGCAGCGCTGCTGGACTGGAGAGGAGAGCCGGCATCACGTTCCTCTTGCTCCAGAGGACAGCAGAGCTGCTTTGGCCAGACTGTCGTCTTTTAAAAAAAATCCAAGCGATTTCCCACGGAGAATTAATTTGAGCAAGGGGGGGAAAAAAAGTAGTTTTAGAGAATTTGTCGTTCCAGCGTTTCGTTTCTCCTCCCTCGCTGACATTATTTGTATTTTTGTTTACATCTCCTCATCTGTGACTCTGCATACTGTACTGTGAGCTGGCATGATATGACATAATGCAAGAGCTGAGATAGCCCAACACTTCTATTTTAGCTTGGAGGATATTTTAAACTTTTATGTTATCCAGGAAATTTCTGAAATATTTGTCTTCATTCCAAGCCAGAATGAAAACAATTTTTTGAAATGTCGGAAGTTCCCGTGAAACAAGTAGCGAGAGCTTCCAGCTCTGCCACCGTGCGTGACAGGGCAGCTGGTGGGGAGGCTCCAGCCCTGTGCAGGAGAGTGGCAGTGGGCACTGCAGAGCAAGGAATGCTTTTCTGTGTTCCAGGACATCCCAGTGGTGATTTTACAAACCCTCTCTGGTTTGTGGGGCATCGGTTTAAAGAGGGAGAGGCTCGGCGGGGCTGCGGGCAGGAGCCTGCCCCGAGCCACCGCCGCTGCGTTTGAGCTGCTGTGGGATAGGCAGGGCTCCGTGGGGGCAGCAGGAGGCCGGGGTCCGCACGCCTCTGTGTCTGGGTGGAAAGCGCTATCAGGTTCCCGAAGCCTTTGCCTTCGCCTCTGTGCTGAGACACTCAATCCTCAGAGCTTTGCTTTGTGCACTCTGGGAACCGACAATTTGTAAAGACACGCTGCTGGGCTAATCCTCCATCAGCTCCTGGAGCGGGGAGCAGCTGGCTCTGGCAGCTCTCTCCCTTCTCCCACTCCAGCCTGCCGAAGCAGCGAGTGTCTGTGAGCAGCAGCTCGCAGGTTTTGACTTATACGCAAAGCAGAGCAGCAGCTTTCCCAGCCGGCAGCCGGGACCACACAGGCACCTTGTGCTGGGCCGTGCCAGCGAGGTGTGCGTGTCCTGGCCGTGATGCCAGCCCTGGTGCTGAACTCACCCCGGCTCCTCGCTGCCCTCATGCCCTGGAGATGCTCTCAGGGAAGCTTTCCCTGCCTATCCCACAGCACAATTTGCTGTTGCTGCACTCCGCAAGCTGGCGCATCAGGGAAATGATAAAATTAAAACTCTAAAAAAGACATTTTCCTCTGTGCATGCAGGAATCTCACCAAGAGGCAAACCTTGCTTTTTGCTCCATGCACAGAGCTCGCCCACAGCCCAGTGGGGTCTTCTGTGTTTGGGGAGCCTTGGGAAATTGTGGGAGCTGGGTGTCCAACAAAATAGTCCCTGGAAAATGGGATTGCCCTGCAGTCCTCGCTGGGGAGGTACCAGTGCCATTGCTTGGCGTGTACAAGGCCTCAGATTTCAGGAAAACTCATTTTTAGGCTACTTGGGGTCTGCCAGAGCGAATGAGTTGCAGTTTCAGCAGCCACTTGGTCCTGGTTTAACCCTGGGAAAGAAACAGTGTTACAAATACTTACCTGATGAGGTAAACCATCAATATCTTTGAAACTTACATTAAAAAGTACTGGGCTAGAGCATCTTGTGGGTTTTGCCTTTTTCCCCTGCTGATTTGTTTCACAATATGCCAGAAGCATGGCTTGAGTTAGGGCTTTGGCAGGGGCTTTTATCATGATTGATATAGTGGAGGATAGAAAAGAAATTTGGTTATCAGAGGATGCCAGAACTCAACTTCCTAGCACATACATTCAATAATGCAAAAATTCTCCTTTAAAGGTCTCCTTAGAACAAATCCCAATCATCACAAAACCCACGGCGATAAATTAAATTACATTTTAATAGTGGAGCGCTCATTCCTGGGCCAGGCGCAGCAGTGAAAGTATGTTCTCTCTTAGGCAGAAGTAGCCTCATCTCCCATCAAAATTCTGAATGTTACCATATGAAAAACTTAATTGGAAATGAAACCCCAAAGCTCCCAGGGCAGAGGCACCATGAGGGACCACCCCACCTCCTGCTCCACTGCCCCACTGCTGCTCTGGCTGTGTTCTTGTCCTGCCCTGTGCTGGGATTGGTGTGTGTCCTGAAAAAGCCGGGTTTGACCCGTCTCTTCCTCATGCCGTCGTCCTGTGGATATTTAAAATACATCCAAATGCAGGCAGGGGTGTGTAAAGTGTCTGGTGTTGGTGCTGTGCTGTGGGGTTGTTGGGGATGGGACAGGGGATGATGGGCACTAACGAGGGCTGGTGGTGCAGGGTGGTGTGGGGTGGTGGGAGGTGATTCAGGGCGCTGCTGTGGGGTGCAGGCTGGCCCAGCCTCACCTCGAGGTCTCAAAGAATGAATTCATCCAAAAACTAGAAGGGGTAAAAGGCAAAAAGAGAAAGGGCAGAGCTGCCACAGTTGTGCTGCCGGTGCCTCCCACCGAGGGAGCCTCTCCCTCCTCATCCTCCCCACCTTGGCCTCCCCTTGCCCCGGCTCTGGGAGCCTGAACCTTGCTCCCTGCCCAGCCTCCTCCATCCCAGCCTCCTCCTGCAGTGCTGGGCTGGGCCTCACCCTTCTCCATGTCTGTGCAGTGACCAAAACCCCCGGGCAGAATTAGCTCCTTGCTCAGCGCTGCATCCAATTAATTATATAGCTCAAGACACAATATGTGGACATTTCCCATCCACACCAGCAAAGCTCTTGGCTCTGCTGGAAAGCTCTGCAGAACCTCTGCATGGCACGGGCAGACATGTGCCCTTGGCACGGGCTTGGCACAGTCCCAAGCTTAATTAAAGTAATTACAGGTGTTCTACAAGTGGCTCAGTGTACAGCAGAGTGAGCACATCACTGCTGCTTTGGCTGCACAAGGTTCCCCTCCACGTGTTTGCTGCTGCTCTGTTCAGTGCAGTGACGCTCCTGGGACAACCTGAATGGGTCCCTGCCCAGGGGACACACGTCCACTGAGAGTGAGGACACACGGACAGGCACCTCCCACCCACTGGTGTTGTGTCAGTACAACCCAGAGCTCCAGCATCCATTCTGTGGGTAAGCAGGAACCTCCAGCTCATGCCTGGGGCATTCCCAAACTACCCCAGCATCCCAAAATCACCCTAGGGTCCCAAAAATCACCCCAGGGTCCCCAAATCACCCCATAGTCCCCAAATCACCCTAGGGTCTCAAAAATCACCCCAGCATTCCCAAATCACCCCAGGGTCCCAA